>QRFJ01000458.1:756912-1003114 GCA_006176705.1 Cocos nucifera
TGAAAAAATAGTAGATGAAGATAATAAGGCCAGATATTACATGTTGGGCTCGATGTCTGATGAGCTCCAGCACCAACATGAAGATATCGGACTGCTCGCCAAATGTTGGCTCACTGTATGGAGATGTTTGGTGAACAGAGTCGCGCAGCCAAGTATCAAGTCACGAAATGACTTTTTAAGGCTAAGAATGCGTGATGGGCAGTCAGTCCAAGATCATTGTCTGACATGATGATCAAGGACATGGAAGAGCTTGAGAAGCTCGTGTGAAGTTGAACTTGGATCTGCAGAAATGATATTATTCTGCAATCCTTGACTGATGCATATGGGCAATTCATCATGAATTACCACATGCATAAACTTCAAAATTTTTTGGCCGAATTAATGAATATGCTGGTTACCGCTGAGCTTTCTATGAAAGGTTCTAAAGGCTCAGTTCTTGCTATGGAATGGACTTCTTCCAAAAGAAAGTCTTATGGAAAGAAAAAGAAGTCTGTGAAAAAGCAAAAGATGGAAGGAGCAAAGAAGAAGAAGGCAGAGCTGAAGAAAAAGGTCGATGTCAAAGGAAAAGTGTTTCCATTGCAACAGCGACGGCCATTGGAAGCGGAAACTTGCCCTACTTACCTGGCCACCCTGAAGAACAAGAAGGAAGGTCCTTCTGGAGGTATGCTCGTTATTGAGTCTAACCTTATGGTTTCTTCTGCATCCAGTTGGGTGCTTGACTCTGGTTCTAGTGCTCATCTGTGCACTTTCATGCAGGATCTTGAGGATAGCAGGAGGCTGAGGGATGGAGACATGATCCTACGCATCGGTAATGGAGCAAGAGTTGCTGCAGTAGCCATGGGAACATACCCTCTTCGATTACCATCTGGTTTAGACTTAGTTTTGAAAGACTGTTATTATGTGCCTGCAGCTAGCAGGAATTTGATTTCTATTTCATGCTTAGCACAAGAAGGCTATGTGATTACCTTCTTTAAGGACCATTGTAACATTCTTTATGAAAGAAATAAAATTGCAAATGGTTTCCTTATTAATGGTCTTTATCAGTACATATTGATGTACCTATTTTAACTATCGAGCAAAATGTGAATGCCAAATGACCTAGGGATAGTCCAAATGATAGGTATCTATGGCACCTGAGATTAGGTCATATAGCAGAAGATAGGATTAACAAATTGGAGAAAAATGGGCTATTGAGTCCATTGACTTTTGAGTCATATCCAACTTGTGAATCTTGTCTTCAAGGCAAAATGACTAAACTCCCTTTTGTTGGACATGGGGAAGGGCCACAGATCTCCTTGCCCTAGTACATACTGATGTGTGCGGCCCATTTGATGTGCCGGCTAGAGGCAATTTTGTCTACTTCATTACCTTTACCGATGATCTGTCTAGGTATGGGTATGTGTATCTTATGAGACATAAGTCTGAAGCTTTTGAAAAGTTCAAAGAATTCAGACATGAAGTAGAAAAACAAACTGGAAAACCCATTAAGGTTCTTCGATCAGATCGAGGAGGTGAATACCTTAGTCGGAAATTCCTAGACTATCTTAAGGAAAATGGCATAGTCTCTCAATGGACTCCACCAGGAACACCTCAACTCAACGGGGTTTCAGAACGGAGAAATCGGACTCTATTGGATATGGTTCGATCCATGATGAGCTTCACAGACCTCCCTGATTTTCTTTGGGGACACTCATTGTTAACTTCAATCTATCTTACTGAATAGGGTTCCCTCTAAAACCGTTCCTACCACACCGTATGAGATATGGCACGGTAAGAAACCAAGTCTGAGTCATCTCAGAATTTGGGGTTGTCCGGCTCATGTCAAAAGACAACAAGCGGACAAGTTAGAGTTTAGGTCCTTTAGAGCTCGATTCATAGGATATCCTAAAGAGTCATTAGGATACTATTTCTACATTCCAGAAGACCACAATGTGATTGTGAGTCGACATGCCATCTTTCTTGAAAAATAGTTTATTCAAGATAGCGGCATTGGAAAGCAGATCAAGCTTGATGAGAAAGTCTCACAAGTAGAACGAGCTAAGGACCAATTGGAACCAAATCAGGTTGAGCCAATAAGAACACTACCTCCTCCACCTCGTAGATCGAAAAGAGTTTCCCGTCCCCCTGAAAGATACTTAGGTATTATTTCAGAGGAAGTAGAGGAAATGTTCCTCATAGGTAATGGTGCTCATGGTGATGATCCCAAAACCTACAACGAGGCGATATCAGATATCGACTCCGAGAAATGGCTGAGGCAATGCAGTCAGAAATTGACTCGATGCACTCAAACCAAGTCTGGACCTTGGTAGATCCACCAGAAGGTATAGTACCTATTGGGTGTAAATGGATCTTCAAGAGAAAGATTGGTGCAGATGGGAATGTGGAGACATTCAAGGCTAGACTAGTGGCAAAAGGTTATAGTCAACGCGAAGGCATTGACTATCAGGATACCTTTTTCCCCAGTAGCTATGCTAAAATCCATCCGCACATTGCTTGCCGTTGCAGCCTATTTCGATTATGAAATATGGCAAATGGACGTGAAAATGGCATTCTTAAATGGATATCTTGAGGAAGATATCTATATGGAACAGCCGCTAGGTTTCACATCCAGTGATACTGATCACAAGGTTTGCAAGCTGCAAAGGTCCATATATGGACTTAAGCAAGCATCTCGGAGCTGGAACACTCGTTTCAATGATGTGATCAAAAAGTTTGGTTTCATCAAAAATGAAGAGGAACCATGTGTTTTCAAAAGGGTCAGTGGGAGCGCTGTTGTCTTCCTCGTATTGTACGTGGATGACATCCTCCTTATTGGGAATGATATTCCCATGTTGACATCAGTCAAAATGTGGTTGTCCAAGGAATTCTCCATGAAAGACCTAGGTGAAGCATCCTTTATTCTAGGAATTAAGGTCTATAGGGATAGACCGAATAGGATGCTAGGACTTTCACAGAAGATGTACATAGAGAAAGTACTAAAGAGGTTTAGTATGGAAAACTCTAAGAGGGGATTAATACCCTTCAGACATGGTATTCATCTTTCCAAGAAGATGTGCCCTAGCACACCTGAGGAAATAGAACGCATGAGCAAGATCCCTTATGCTTCTGCAATAGGGAGCCTCATGTATGCCATGCTATGTACACGACCTGATATAGCCCATGCTGTGAGTGTCACAAGCAGATATCAGTCAAATCCAGGTGAAGAACACTGGACTTCTGTGAAATGTATCCTTAAGTACTTGAGAAGAACTAAGGATATGATGTTGGTCTTTGGTAATGGAGAACTCCAAGTCCAGGGATACACAGACTCGGATTTCATGTCCGATATAGATGATCGAAAGTCGACATCTGGCAGTCTGTTTGTGTGCAATGGTGGTGCTGTCAGCTGGAAGAGTTCCAAGCAAACGGTGATACCACCTCATCCGCGATTACCTCGAGAAAGGGTTACGTCGAGGTCAAGAGAGTCAACTCCGCAGATAATGTGGCAGACCCACTTACAAAGCCGTTGGGCCAGCAGAAGATCGAAGCCCACCTTGAGAAGATGGGACTTAGACTTGTAGCCAATTGGCTTTAGGACAAGTGGGAGATTGTTAGATATATGTGCCCTAGAAGCCAGAATTGGCTGACACTTGTAATACACTTCTAGGGGCAAAATTATAATTTTGACTAATAATCAATAAAATGGGTTATTTTCTATCACATATGTGTATTTAGTGTCTGTGATACATCCTTTGAGTTAATGGTAATGATAATTCATATTTTCAAGAGTTGAAAATTTAAGACATGAATAATCATTATTAACTCATAAAATGCTCCCGACCATAGGATCATCACGAGGATGGTGATTGATCCGGAAGGTTGGTGTACAATCGCTTCTCTTTAGTAGATGAGTCTTGAGTCTACGGTGTGGAGACACCGGAGCGAGAGTACAGGTACTCGTTAGAGAACGAGGGCACTGAGCGTGACCACCTCGAGTAGTCATTAGGGAAGTCTACCTTCTCGTCAATGACTGACTCGATGCTGCAGTAGTGTGTCTGGTTCTTTGACCTGAGGTATGCATCGGCAGTTCACCTTGAGGGTGTTATAGTTTGACTACACCATTACTCGGTCTCCTAGCCATATGGAACCCTGAGGTGTATGTTGGCTATAGCATGTTCATTGTAGGAACTGGATTGCATCAAGATGGAATCTATCTACCTCGGTGGTAGAGGAGCAGCCCTATGATGATCATGAGAATCAAGTCCAGAAGCCCATGGCCATGGCAGAGTGAAATAATAGAAAGAGTTTCTATTTAGATTTTCACATTCGGACTCGAATCGAATGATTACATCATATGACAGAGAACTAGGGTTTGACGAGTTCACCTTAACCCTAATCTGATCGGGGCTCAAGATAGAAGAACTTAATCACACAGGTAGCTGCACCAAGAGGTTCACATTCAGCTCTGATGGGTTGCCACCATATACTGCTAGGTGTCACTGGTGGATTTTGGGAGCAATTAGAATGATTTAGATGATCGATCATTCTAGCTGTTCGAATCAGAAGAGTTCTGATCCATCGAAAGGAGTTTCGATGATGTCGATGATAGAGATCATGACATATCCCATTACCATACAGAACTGAACCTAACTGGGTCACACAAACAAGGGTTTGAATCTGGTGATCATCAATTGAACTGATCTAGTTCAATTGATCTGAATGAGATTCAATTAGGTTCAAGGAAATCATGCTAGCACTCGATTGAACCTAACGTTCTTCTTTTACTATCATAAATAAGTTGTCCTATCTGAGCCAAAGGAGTTTGTGTTCAATCAGAGACCTTCATATGGTCTGATTGGAGGTTGTCTAAGTCAGAAAAGGTTATCTTATTTTCTAAGACATTAACTACCATTTTTGATCACCTGTCATTTCTCGTTCTTTGACTTTGGTCAAAAGTCTACCTTTGATTGGTCAAATATTGACCATAGACACTTTGACTTCTGTCTACATGTCATGCACCTATTAGAAGATTGGTGGAGACTTGTCCCCCTACCAGAACCTGGCAAGGAGGAGGGAGCACGCCATCCTAGGTGTGCACCCAAGTTGGAGGCACCCAGGAATCTCTGTTGGATAGGGACTCCATCTTCTTTTTGGATTTCAATTAGAGTTCTCCTAAGAACCAACTTTGACTAATCTTAGGCATCTTCTAAGGAGGAATCCAGGGGACTCTATTCCCACCAATCACATTTAGATTTGATTTCACAAAGAGTTGTGATTGATTGGGAAGAAAAGAAGTTGGATCACAGACAGTCTATAAATAAGATCCTGTGCCCAACTCAAATTAAGTTTGAGAAATTGAAACCCCATGCCCCAAGGCTGCCTCTCCCCTCTTCCTCCATGCCAAACCCACCTTCTCTCTCTCTTCTCCACATCCAAAAGGAGTTTTGAATCTTGGTTGGTGCGATCCAGACGAGAGAAAGGCAACTGAAAGCTAGAAGACTGCACTACTGCATAGGACAACTGCTGATCTTCGAAAAGAGTTTTGAAGACCCTCTAGATCAGATCTAGATCTGATTTTTGGAGACATGATAGAGAAGAAGAGGATCTCTAGATCCAGCTTGAGTGGATATCGGTAGAGGCCAAGCACTTACGTGGCTTGATCCAGAACCTTCTTCTGCTTACAGGATCATTAATAGGTAATCGGATTACCCACTTCAAGATAAATTAAATCTGATTTAATTTATCTAATTTTATTTTAATTTTTAAAATAATAATAATCAGATCTAAAATATCTTAGATCTGATCTAGATCAAAGAAAAATTTTTTTGAAATAAATCTCTTGATCTGATCAGATCTGAACGAACCTGGTCCAAAAAATCAGGATTTTTCTTCACATAGGTCCCAGGTGGTTATTGGATATAGACATTTTAGAAAAAGTATCATAAAATAAGATATCGATAGAGCTTTCATTATCTACTAAAATGCAGCATACAGCATAGTCAGTAATGTTTAAAGAGATTATAACCGTGTCGTTGTGCAGGAATGGAACTCCTTGCGTATCTTCATTAATGAAAGCTATGGGCTCCTTAGTTCTCCACCTCTTCACAGGCTCTGCTGATCCACTTGCCTTTTCTCATCGAATTTCTTCAGAGATGGTGTTGATGATGCCAAACGGGGATCGATTTCCTTGCTGTTCCTTCCTCCTTGGTGGTTCTAGCGATGAGGGGGCCCTCGGCCAATTCTCTCATCCTTTAGGCCGACATATGAGCTCTTCGATTTCATCTTGGAGTTGAATACATTCTTCAGTATTGTGATCATGGTTATGATAGTAGAGGTAGTACTTATTAGGATTGTGCTTGTCAGGATGAGTGCGCATCCTCTCTGATCTTGGTAGCTGCTTCTTGATCTCTATCAGAACTTAAATTTTTGAAGCATTGAGGAGAGTGTAGTTGTGAAACCTTCTGAGTGGGAAGCCCCATCGTGCCCTTCTATTAGGGCTTCTTTACCTCTGAGCCTGAGGAGAAGTTCGAAAGTGCAGTCGAGTTTCATTCAGCTTTTCTTCTGCTGCAGACATACTTGATTCACCCGCTCACCACTTTCCAGTGTTTTCATTATCCTTGGTCTTGAAGGTCTTTTTCACTCAGGCATAACCTTCAATTTGAGCTAGTATGTTAGCAAAATTTTTAGGATACTTCTTCTCTAGAAAGAATAATAGATCATTCTTTTGAAGGCTGTCCTTCAGTGCGGTCATGGCAATAGACTGATCCAGGTTTTGGACCTTGAGAACAGCGATATTGAATCGGATGATGTAGGCCCAGATGGACTCTCCTTTCTTTTGCTTGATGTTGATAAGAGAGTCAGAGCCTCATCAGGAACATTGGCTGCTAACAAAATGAGCCACAAATAGATGGCTCATTTGATCAAAAGAAAAGATAGTATCTGACTTGAGGATCGAGTATCAATTTTTTGCTGCTTCCTTCAGGATAGATGAAAAATCTCAGCACAGAATGATGTCTGGTGCACCATGGAGCAGCATCATGGTTTGGAAGACCTTCAGATTATTAATCGAATTAGCAGTCCTATCATAGCTTTCGAACTGGAAGAGCTTGAAGTTTGGTGGGATGGATTCTTACATAATTTATTGAGAGAAAGGAGGGTCGATGCAGATATCATTACCATGAGAGGAGGGAGCATGGTGGAGTTTCTCGATTCATCGAATCATTTCTTGTAGCTTTTGATCCAGGAGATCCTTACGATCATGGTTCTCCAAAATCTTCTAGCTGAATAGGGGCAAAGTCCCTCCAGGAGTTGAATCATGATCAAAATAGGGGCTCTCTATCCTCTACTTCCCCTTTTTGGAAGTCGCAGGCTGACTCGCCCAAGTCGGCCACCCCCAGACTGGGTCCTAGGATTCCGACGAGGCTCGCTCTGGCTGAATAGGCATCGAAGGCCATTGCTATTGCATTGCCTCCACTGCTTCAGTGAGGCTCCTAACCTGCTGGATCAGTAGGTTGAACTGTTCTGCATCCATCATTGCAACCGACGTAGCTCAAGATACTGGAGATGAAATAGGGGTGGGCAGATCTTGATGAGATCTGGCCCTAAAGGCGGTTGACCATCGGGTGGGAGCCTTCCTGGGAGGCATCCTTGAAAGACTAGCTAAAGAAGAACCTTAAGGAGAATAAGAAGAAAAAGAAGCTTTCGCTAAGTACTCCTTTAAAAATAAGAGAACCATTACACAAGGAGATCCTTTCTTTAGCGTCAATTCTGTTAGTACGAAATTTGGTTGATATCAAAGTCGGTGCTGGAGTCGGAGAGGACGAGATCGTCGCTGGTGATCTGCAAAATAAGTCTCGCCCGAAGTTGGAGGTGGTGGCTCTGGTAAGATCCTTCGACGATCAAGTCAGCTCTTTCAACCAATAGAAATGGAGTACTTAGAAAAAATTTGATAAAGTTTTGAGAAGAAGAATGAGAGCTTAGAAAAGAAAGCATATCTGGAGGGTCTCTTAAATAGACGAAGTTTGTAATAAACTGATAGTGATAGTTGCAACCGTTTGATAGTGGATCGTTCGAGGCCACGTGAAGTTTGTTATGGAGGATAGTATCTATTATTACGACGTGCCAGCCTGTTGGAACCTGACAGTTGAAGTTCAGATAGGATAGCTGTAGGCGATGAAGAGTTCCTAATTATTGTTATTCTAGAGGAGTTCAAAGGTTATCGAGGTTAACTGTGTGTAGGCTGTTGCTTGCTATATTGAGGGCATGCGTCAAGTTTCATTCAAGCTGCTGGAAGGGATCCAGATGAAATTTTGTTGGGAGTATCTAAGAGAAGCTTGATTGAGTGGAGCCCTTCAGACGACTAGAAGGAGAAGTCTAGGAGGAGTTCAACTATAGGAAGAGTCCGAAAGGAGTTCGATCATCGGAGAGGTCCGATTGAAGGACAAGTTTGAAAGAAGTTCGACTGAAGAAGAAGTTCGAAAGAAGTTTGACTGAGGGAGAAGTTCGGAAGAAGTTCGACGGGCAGAGCGGTCCAGTTAGAGGAGAAGTTCGAAAGGAGTTCGATTGGTGGAGAAGTCCTGCTGAAGCAAAAATTTGGAAGGAGTTCGACTGGTGGAGAGGTCCGACTGGAGGTAAAGTCCGGGAGGAGTTCAACTATAGGAGAAGTCCGAAAGGAGTTCGACTGGTGGAGAAGTCCGACTGATGAAAAAATTTGAAAGGAGTTCGACCGGCCCCCAAGCTGGTCAGGCTAGATTGCTCAGGGGGCTGCTCTCACTATTCAAGTTCATTCGAAGGGGATCCAATGATAGGAGGGTGATCGAGATCGCTCTGAGACTAGATATTTAGCCAAACTTCGGTGAAAGCGGGTTTATCCCTAATAGGTTTGATTGATAGGCACATTGTTGCAATCGATAAGCATAGTACTATCTCATGGTTAGCATTTTTCTTTAATGGATTTTGCTACCGGGATGACTCCTATGTTTAATGCCCATTCTATATCCATCCTCACCATAAGAGAATAGTAAGGGCTATTGCATTGCCATAAAAGTTGGGAGCAGTTCAGTAATTCTTTGAAGCCCCATTGTCTTATACTAGATTATTATGTCTCTTCCCTATTTTTCTCGTCAAAACTACCAACTATCAATGCAGCTACTTCATAGCAAGTTGGTAAGTTATATTAACGACCATTAATCTTGCAATCGGTTATTAGTCGTAACAGCAGCTCTATGTCATATTTTCCAGCAAAACTATCTTTTGCCATTCTGAATGACTGGAGCAATATATTTGTTAGCATTTAACATATCCATTAATTGTTGCATAATGGTTAGATCCAAATGTGAGCCGGTATTCAACATCTAATATCCTATTTTTAACTTCATGCTCAGTATCATATATATATATAGTTGTGCAAACTATGGGTTTTCTTCCTCATGCAGTAATAATGATCTAATTTTATAATAATTCTGTCCATTGATTCAGAATACATATAGTCCACTGCCATCGTTAACTATCCGATAAATATAGCCATCCATTGATGTGAAGAAAAATAATGAATTATAGGATCTAATATTATCCTGAAATACTTTTGATTGACTCCCCCCTCTATAATCCATCAAAGTCTTCAACAATGGAGGTGGCTCTTTAAGCAAAGGTAGTTACACTTTTCCTATTTGGCAATATATGCTAAATTTTGGACTCTTATTAGTGTGTAACCTATTTTGCCTCTCTTCATACTAGACTTTTGCTCCACAATACTCACATGTGCATGTTGGTCCTCCAAAGTCACATATTTCTCTTAGACAACCTATAGGTCAATAAATTATACAGTAACAATCTATTAGATTTTACGTAGTTTAAATAAAAAGGTATATTAAATATAATATAAACTAATTTACATTTACTATAAGAAAGTTACCGATCAAAGTATTTTATTTTTGGGTCATTCTTTTCTATGTGAGAATCTCTTTGCGATGTTGTTGGGCAGCACAAGTTATTTCATTTCAACATGGAAGTGCACTGTGGAAGTTATAAATTGAATGGTTGTGGATTATCGTAACCTTTTTTATGAAAGAATAAATTTTCGATGCCATCGAGTAGTGTGAGCTGTACTCTTTATACCATGTAGAGATTCAGTTGATGATACCACTATGAGATTATCGGTCAATGATATAGTGGATGAACATCCAACATGAATATGCTTGTTGTTGGAGATATCAGGGCATAGCGAATTGACATCTCACAACTATTTTGTACCGGAAGCAATTGATATTGTTTCACAACTCGATGTGGCCAATGCTTTATCGAATGATTTGATGGAGTAGTTGCTCTCTATTATAGCATACTTTTTTACTACTATAATAATATATAAATAATAAAATAATATTCATTCAGATTTTTTAAGATTATTTCATATTCTCAACTACCTATATAAATATGCTTTAATTATAAGAATATATAGAAATAGGATCAATGTAGTTTTCAATTCATTTAAGGTTTTAATTTAATGGTTGAAAGGTTATTAGGTAGGAGGAATACAGGCTTGATTGTATAAATTCCAAAAAACTAAAGATATTTTTTTATGAGAGTTTAATAAAATACTTCCAAAATTATATTTTTTAAAAAAAATAAAAAATCTATTACATACAAATTATGAAAATAAATTCTATATACAACATGCTAATATTTATTATAATGATAAATAGTTTTAATAAAATAAAATAGAATATAATAGTAAATGAAGAAAAATATGTAAATGATAATGAAGAGGACTCTTACCTCTATCGATGATAATTTATTTTTTGAATTTTAATCTGTACCTTGATTTATAAAGGATTTTATTCGAAGATCTCTTATCCAAAAATTATTTTTCTATAGAATCAGCCAAATAATAATAATAAAAAATAATGATAAAATATAAATTATTTAATTTAAATTTCTCATGACTCACCAAGGTCCACTCCAAGTATCCTAGTTTTAAAAGAAATAATTAAATAATTTATCTCTTAAAAAATAATTAAATAATTTAGAATTTTTGGTGTATGCAGATTATTAGACATAATGAAATATTATTCTGTATATAAAATAGTACTATTCCAAACCTAAATTAATCATAGCTGATCTAACAATATATCCAAACCTAATTCAAAAAAATAAATGAACATCATATTTTAATCCAACATTAGCCACTGACTTTTCGAGCATAATTTCTTGTATAATACTAAATCGATCTAGCCTAACATGTCCTGAGTAGACCCAAGCCCATAACCATATTATTTAATTATTAAATATCAAATCTTAAAATTAATCAATAAATATAATCCATAATTTTAAATTTAAGTTTCTAAATATCAATTTTCTAAGCCAAATATGTCTATATATTATAATTTATGATTTATCTCCTAAAAAATATTTAAATAATTTAGAATTTCTTGTGTATGCAGATTACTAGACATGATGAAATATTATCCTGTACATAAAATATTATTAATCCAACCCTAAATAGCTAAACTAACAATATAAAGAAATAAATTAAATAAAAGAAACTCTCTCTCTTTCTTCTTCTTCTTCGTTAAAATAAGGGATGGGTTATTCTTTGAAGCTTGGCCACCTTCTATGGCAGCGGCTTTCAAGGAGTAGCAATCTCTCGATAAAATTTATATAATCAGATTTTCTCATGCAAATCAAGATTTACAATGCAAATTCAATGTTAAAAATTTAGTTATACAAATATGTACATATATTGATATAAAATCCATTATTTTGAACTTGAAAAATTGCAAGAATCATCCAACTTTACTTGCTTAAGCCAAATCAAATATAGTATCCATGAAACATAGAACTTTAAGAATATAAAATCTAAAAGAAAATAACCCAAAAAAAAATTGGAGAAATTTTTTTTTTGATTTTCCTTCTTTCTTTGGTTTGTTCGCACTCGACTGGCCACCCCTCCACCACCACCACCCCATGGGGCATCCCTCGACCTCCGCACGCCCCTAATCTCATGCAACCCCCACCCCCCCTCCCCCCTCTCCATCTTGGGATCAAAACCCCCACACCTTCTCCCCGCCCCAACCTCCCCTTCTCTGGTGATGTCTCCTCCCTCCTGGCCCTGGGGTCAAACCGCTCTACAGCTACCATGATTTCTTTTTTGCCCCCTCCCCTTCATGCTCGGCCCACCACCCACCACACGCCTTCTCCTCGTCCCAACCCACCGACTCTCTTCTGGTTGAAACCACACCTCACCACTGCCCACCCAGGCCTTCTCCCCGTCTGGCCCCCCTTCTTCGTTGATGTTTCCTCCCTCTCAACCCCGGCATCAACCGGCCCACCCTACCACGATTTCTTATTTTTTTTAGTTTTCCCTTCTTTCTCTGATTTGTCCACGCCTGGCCTGCCACCCCTCCACCACACACCTTCTCCCTATCCCAAACCCACCCACTATCTTTTGGTTGAAACTGCCATGCCTTCTCCCCTCCCTAGCCCCCCTACCCCCTCCATCGCCTTCTCCGATGATGTGGAAGATGAAAGAAAGCAAAAAAAGAGGGAAGCTCATAGAAAATTACCTCGAACCAAAATCTCTGCTTTGAACGGTGATGTGGAAGATGAAAGGAAGAAATCTCTCGATGATCCTTGTGATGAAAACCTATGGGAGGGGGAGGGTTTTTATAGGAAAACATCTCCCCAATCTCATTGGAACAGAGAGGGAAGAGGACTCCAATTAGGAGTCTTCCTCTTCCTCTCTTCCGCTCTTCCTCATTGTTTTGTATGTGGCTCGACATGTGGCACAATTAAAGTGATTTAAAATGCTAAGGTGGCAACACCATAATACCCCTCCACAACGTGTGTGTGTGTGTGTGTGTGTGTGTGTGTGTGTGTGTGTGTGTGTGTATGATAACCCTATTATATATATCTTATCGAATTAGTAGATAGTGATGCCTACAAACTTAAGGGCAAATACGTTGTGGCATCTCTTTTATTAAAGATAAAGGGCAGCTAGTTTTCAATTAGGGACTTGCAAGAATTAACATTATCATGACCATCAAGGTCAATCAGCATCATCATAAAGATTTCAATAAGTGGCTTGCAATATTCAACGTGATCAAGACCGTCCATTAGAATTACCATCAACTAACAAAATTAGAATTAGCTCGATAGAGAAAACATGCAAAATCAATCATCTACATCAATAAAAATAATAGTGCAAGTTTGTTAATAATCAAGACATTCTTGAAAGTCTTTTGATTGCTCTAGGAAAGGTTACCAAATAAATAAAAGGAAAACTCAAAAAATATCTAACTAAAAATTAATATATGGATAAAAAAATGAAAATGTAAATCTCTCTCTCTCTCTCTCTCTCTCTCTCTCTCTCTCTCTCTCTCTCTCCTTTAAATTCAAAACTAGCATGGAAGTCTGGCTAGAAATCAAAATAATGGCAGCACTGAATCCAAGTCTCTTGTATCAACACAAGACACTAGCACCTATTTCAAATATTATAAGATCAGGAGATCTTCATAGTTTCAAGATAAGAGGATTTCTTGGTTGAAGTTAATTTGTCCAATTCTAGATGACCTATGTTGGGGGCTGTCAATCTACCATCCGACTCATCAACCCAGCCAATAAACTATCGAACATCGATGGATGTTCGCCGGTTGATGATCGACGATGGATGATTGATGAGTTACTTGACGAACAACTGATCGATCGACTCAACGATCGATGTTCCACTAACCCAATCGATTGTTGATTAATTAGTTGAAGGATGGCAATTAACATCTGATCGATCATCACCACTGAAAAGACTATCCAAAAGGTTAACACTCACCGATCCATCAACTATCCCATCGATATATTGATGGGAGCATTGATATATGACCATCTGATGGATAATCAGACTGACAAGCGATAATCGATGATTGCTTCTTTCGACCGACTAACCATCGATTCAGAATCATTAAGACAATAATCGACTTAAAGCTCTTTGATCGATCGATAACTAATCGATACAACATTAGCCGATCGATGATCCATCGACATAAAATCAATCGATCGATGATCGATTGACACAACGTCAGTCTGTTGACCCTAGATTAATTTTGATGATAACAAAAGTATTTAAGTATAAATTATTATATTACTAGCATTATTTATGAGGATGTGTAGTTGTAAATCTCAAATGCTCACAAACACCAAGTGTTTCCATTCATCAGTTATTCAAAATTTTAGAGAGGACATTTTAAATTGAAATCATCTTTCAAAAGATTTTAATTAAGGAAAAATCAAGACAAAAAGATAAATCTAACCTACAAAGTAAATTGAAGAAGAAAGGGTCATAAACAGTATTTGGTATGCCTGGCATGCAAACTGGATCGATCCAATCTGAAACTGAGCTATCCTAGTCTCAGTGGAAGTAAAAGACAAAAAAGCTGAATTTTTTTTGACCTAAGGGACTGAGCCGACCCACCTGAAAACTGAGTCGACCCAGTGGAACTAGGCCGACCTAGTAATAAAATGAGCTATCCTAGTCTCAGACAATAGAAGAAGATAGAAATAGTATTTCAAAATTTCTGAGATTGAGCCGATCTAGTTTGGACTGAGCCGATCCAGTTTAAAACTGAGCCGACCCAGTGCTTGTGATGGCTAGTTTTCAGTTCTGCAGCTTTTTCACTTCACACATCTTTCAATGGCTATTTTGGATCTTTCAATGACTAGATCACTTTCAGAAGTCTATGATGATAACTTGTAATGGTGGAAAACATAAGGGATACTTAAGAAAATACTTGAGATATGAAAAATAATTTTTGAACATACAAGAGAGAGCTTTCAAGCAGATTTTCAGTCCTTCAAGTATGTGAGCTCAATAGTAAAAAAAAAGTACTTTTTAGTGTTACCCTTATCCTTCCAACATCCTCAATCAGAGAGAAATTAGGCCATCATCATTGAAAATCAACTCCTTTTTTCAAGCATTCAAGAGAAGAAATCAAGCCTACAAGCCAAGCTTCCATATTTTCTTCTCCTAAGCTTCAAGAGTTTGCTTTTATTTTATTTACTGTATTATTTATTTTTATTTCAAATTTCTTAGGGTGAGAAACTTAGGTTAGTCCAAGCCTAGAGTTGGACATTGTATGGTTGTGATTGGTAAGCCAAAGTGAAAATCAATCGGGGTTGATTGTTAGCCTAAAAAAATAATCATTATATAATTATGATTGATGAGCCAAGGTCAAAATCAACTGGATTGGATTGTGAGCTCAAGTAAAATAATCGAACTGTAATCAAGCCTAGTGATTATAGTTGAATTCCTGAGTGGTTTACTTAGAAAGTGGACGTAGGTGCTGAGTTTGACACCAAACCACTATAAAATCATTATGTTTGTGATTGCATATTATTATTCTATTTATTTTCTTTACTGCACATTACATAGCTCATTTGTTGGTATTTAATTAGATCAATCTACTTACATCATAAGCTTAAAATTTAAAATATTCAATTCATCCCCCTCTAAGGTAGCCATACTTGGGCAACAAGTGGTATCAGAGCGGGTGCTCTAATATTAGTTGTTGATCAAGCTATCAAAGAGCTAAAGATCATATGACAACCTCAATTGGGACTCCATTGGTTGGAGGGCAATCAACCAATAGACCTTCACTGTTCAATAAAACTAATTATACATATTGAAAAGCACGAATGAGAATATTCATCCAAGCATAAGACTATGATATGTGGAATGCCATAATGATAGGACCTCACACACCAATAATTACTATTGATGGAATGTCCATCCCAAAATCTAAAAAGAATTGGGATGAACATGACAAAAAGAAGGCTCAACTTAACACCAAAGCGATGAATGTTCTATATTATGCTTTGGACGCTAATGAGTTTAATAGGATATCAACATATTAATCTACCAAAGAAATCTGGAATAGACTTGAAGTCATCCATGAGGGGACTAATCAAGTCAAGAAATCTAAGATAAATATATTGGTACATAAGTATGAGCTATTTAAAATAGAACCACATGAAATCATCACTGAAATGTTCACTAGGTTCACTGATATTTTGAATGATTTAAAAAGTCTTAGAAGAGATTATGCTAACAGCGATGTTGTGCGTAAAATTCTTAGATCTTTGCCAAAAAATTAGGAGACAAAGGTGACTACCATTTAAGAGGCAAAAGACTTAAACACTCTAGCATTGGAGGAATTAATTGGATCACTCATGACCCATGAGCTGAACATGAACCAAGGAAGAGAAGAGGAAGTAAAGAAAAAGAAAAGCATTATACTTAAAGCTACTACCATCCATATGAAAGAAAGTGATTCCAAAGAGAGTTCGAAAGATGATGAGGAGATGGCTATGATAGCTAGAAGATTCAAGAAATTAATGAGAAAAAGGAAGATATTTGAACCTAAGAAAAAGTTTAACAAAAGAGAAGGTAGCAAAGAGAAAGAATAACCACCTATTTGCTATGAGTACAAAAGGCCCGAACACTTTCGGATGGATTGTCCAATGTTAAAGAAAAGCTCCAAGAAAATGAAGAAGAAAGCATACAAAACCACATGGAGCAATGATGTAGACTTTTCTTCAAGTGAGGAAGAATATCAAAGAGAAGAAAAGGCAAACCTTTGTCTTATGGCACATAGTGATGATGAGGTAAATGATAATACTTCAATTTCATATTTTACTTTTGAAGAATTGTATGATGCTTTCAATGACTTAGTTAATGATTTTAAAAAGCTATTACGTAAGAATAAGAAACTAAAGAAAGAGAATCAATCCTTAAGTAAAGATAAATTTCAAATAGAAGAAAATGCGAAGAATTTACAAACTAATTTAGATGAATCAAATGAAAAGATTATATCTTCACAAGATGAACTAGTAAGATTAAGATCCATAGTAGACAGATATATGCTAAGCTCTAAAAATCTGCAAACAATAATTGAAAATCAAAAGATGGTTCTTGATAAAATCAGTATAGGATATGATACATCAAGAAAGCAAAAGTCATTGAAAAATATATATGCAAAATCTCAAAATTATGGTAGAAGAATTACATGCTACAAATGCAATAAAATTGGATATAAATTTATTGAATGCAAAATCTTTAATTCAAGCAAAACAAAAGTAAAGCAAGTTTGGATCCCAAAAGGAATCATTTATGCTAACCCCAAAGGATCCAAGTTAGCTTGGGTACCTAAGTTTGCTTGATTACTTGTGTAGGTATGCTTGGCATCCATAAGAGCTAAAAAAAGGTGATACCTTGATAGCAGATGCTCGAGATACATGACGGAAGATAAACTATAATTTATCTCTCTTAAAGCTAAAGATGGAGGTATTGTAACATTTGGAGATAACGGTAAAAAAAAAATCATTGGTCTCGGTAATATCTTGATAACACCCTCTACTAGTATAGAAGAGGTCATATATATTGAAAGACTAATGCATAACTTACTTAGTATAAGTCAACTTTGTGATAAGGGCTTTAATGTTTCATTCAAATCATTTTATTGCATTGTAACTAGCTCTATAGATGAAAGCATTAAGTTCGTAGGAAAAAGACATGAAAATATTTACATTGTTGATCTTGATGAGATTAAAAATGAGAATATTGATTGTTTTATTGCTATGAATGTTAAACTAAATGAATTAAGTTAGATTTGGCATAATAGATTAGGTTATACAAGTATGAACTCACTAGCAAAATTAATTAAACTTGATTTAGTAAAGGATTTGTCCAAAATCAATTTTAAAAAGGATAAATTTTGTAAAGCATGCCAACTTGGTAAATAAACGAAATCATCTTTCAAATTCAAAAATATTATTTCAACTACTAGGCCTCTAGAATTACTCCATATGAATTTGTTTGGACCTATTTCAACTACTAGTCTTAGAGAAAAAAGATATGACTTTATAGTAATAGATGATTTTTCAAGATATACATGAATTTTATTTTTGTCACATAAAGATGATACTTTTGATATATTTGTTGATCTATTTAATAAAATAATAAAAAAAGAATGCAATATTTTATATATAAGAAGTGATCATGAGATGGAGTTTGAAAATAAAAAAATTTCAAAATTTTTATTGTAAAAATGGAATCAATCATAACTTTTCAATACCTAGGATACCCCAATAAAATGGGATGGTAGAAAGAAAGAATAGGACTTTGATTGAAATGGCATGAATAATGCTTTGTAAAAGCAATCTTCCAAAATATTTTTGAACGAAAGTGATTAACACCGCATGCAATGTGCTAAATAGAGCTTTAATTAGACCAATCTTAAAAAAAAACTTCATATGAACTCTACAAAGAAAAGAAACCAAACATTTCATATTTTAAAATTTTTGGATGCAGATATTTTATTCTAATAAATGGTAAAGATAAGCTTGAAAAGTTTGATGCAAAATCAGATGAAGAAATTTTTCTAGGATATTCATCATATAGTAGAGCATATAGAGTATTTAATAAAATAACATTGATTATGGAAGAATCTGTACATATAATTTTTGATGAAACTAACTCTCTTAGAATAAGAGAAGAAGAGCTTGATGTGAATGCAGAAATTTTAGAAAATAAAATAAAAAATATATCACTTGAAGATATTTTCTCTCAAGAAAAAGAAGATAAAGAGCAAGAGGTTAAAGAAATAATGCCACATTCCCAAGATGATTAAGGTACATCCAACTTATCAAAGAAATGGAGGTATGATCATAATCATCCTAGAAAATTAATAATAGGTGATCTATCTCAAGGAGTTAAAACTAGATCATCTTTTAGAGAAGCTATGAATCATATTGCATTTGTATCCCATCTAGAACCTAAAAATATAATTGAAGCTAAAAAAGATCCAAATTGGATATTAGCAATGCAAGAAGAGTTAAACCAATTTGAAAGAAATAAAGTTTAGAAATTAGTTGAAAGACCTAAAAATTTTCTTATAATTGGTACAAAATGGGTCTTTAGAAATAAACTAGATGAGAAGGGCAATGTAATTAGAAACAAGGCTAGATTGGTTGCATAAGGGTACAATCAAGAAGTGGATATTGATTTTGATGAATTCTTTACAGCCGTAGCTAAACTTGAAGCTATTAAATTGCTTTTAGCATTTGCATATTTCATGAACTTTAAACTTTTTCAAATGGATGTAAAGAGTGTATTTTTAAATGGTTTAATTGAAGAAAAAGTTTATGTAGAACAACCTCCAAGCTTTGAAAGTCAAGAATTATCTAATCATGTATATAAACTTAAGAAAATACTATATAGATTAAAACAAGCATCTAGAGCTTGGTATGATAGATTGAGTAAGTTCTTATTAAACAATAATTTTAAAAAAGATAATGTGGATAAAACACTATTTATTAAAAGAAAATTAAGTGATCTATTGATTATCCAATTATATATTGATGATATAGTATTCGATGCTACTAATGAAGTTTCGTGTAGAGAATTTGCTAGTCTTATGCAGGACGAGTTTGAGATGAGCATGATAGGAGAGCTCAACCTTTTTCTCGGACTCCAAATCAAGCAATCAAATGAGAAAATCTTCATCAACTAAAGTAAATACATCAAGAAAATATTAAAAAAATTTGGGATGAAGAATGACAAAAGAAATGACACCCCCATGAGCACAAGTCGCAAACTTGATCAAGATCCAAAAGAAAAAATAGTAGATCCTAAGCTATATCAAGGTATAATTGGATCTTTACTATATTTAACTGCAAGTAGGTCGGACATAATGTTTAGTGTATGCATGTATGTGCATTATCAATCAAATCCTAAGAAATCACATGTATTAGCAGTTAAAAGAATCTTTAAGTATTTAATAAATACTCAAGATGTTGATTTATGGTACTCTAAATAATCTTCATTAGACTTAATTAGTTATAATGATTTAGATTTTGCTGGTTATTGCTTAGATAGAAAGAGTACAAGTGGTACATGTTAATTTCTAGGAGTGAATTTGATCTCATGGTTTAGCAAGAAATAAAACTCGGTAGCCTTGTCTACGATGGAAGCTGAATACATTATTATTGGAAATTATTGTGCTCAACTATTGTGGATTAAACAATAACTAGAAGATTATGGTATTACTTGTAATAATATTCCTATTTGATGTGACAACACAAGTGCCATAAATTTAACTAAAAATTTCATATTGTATTTAAGAACAAAACATATAGAAGTAAGACATCATTTTATTAGAGAGCATATTCAAAATAATGTTATACTTCTTGAATATGTGCGTACTGAAAATTAAGTTGCTGATATCTTTACAAAACTCTTGAATGAAGAAAGATTTTGCATAATTAAAAAGCAATTAGGTTTATTTGATCCAATTTATTAAATAAATATCTTATGATAATTGATTTTAAAATGATGAGATGATTAGTTTTTATGTGATGAATCATCTAGTATTTACTCATTTAGAAGTAAAAATTAAATGAAAAAAAATTTTGGATATGAAACACAAATATCAAAGTCTGTGTGAAACTGGGCCAACTCAGTTTTTTTTCTTCTATAAAAATTAGGTCGTCCCAGTATTGTGTCGACCTAGTTTTTCTTCATAGAAAAATTGAGTCGACTAAGTTGTCGGACGTTCTATTTTTTAAATGGACAGACCAATGGCTTTTTCATCTTTCGTTTCTTAGCCGTCTAGAGAAATACCCTAGAAACTCTCAAGCCATTCCCTAGAAACCCATTTCCACTGCTCTTAGGAGGGATTTTGGAATAATGCCATGCAGGAAACAAAAAGTAACCCCTAGGTTTGAGCATGTACGTTTGGATCCACCATTTAGAAGGAGGGCATCCGGTGAAGAATGACGATCAAAGTTCCATGAAGATCGTTCTTCTAGGTCATCTCAGTCCTCCTCACCTCCTCTAGAACCATCCACTCAACCCCCTCAGCCTCCCACTCCAGTTTTTCCTCCATCTCCTTCCTTCATACCCATTCCACTCTCCTCTAGGGCTGTCACAACTAGTAGAAGAGTGGATTTTGATTTCTTAGCAAGTGAGAATTTTGAGTTTGGAGAGGGATTAAAGTTTCAGGGATGGAAATACCTTTGCTTAGGAATAAATCTTCCAACCTATCCAAACCTAGTGAGGGAGTTCTATAGCAATGCTAAAGTTAGCCCAAGTTTATTTGAATCAGAAGTCAAGAAGGTGAAAATCAATTTAACTGTAGAAAAGTTGAGCAATTTACTTAGTACACCCATTGTCGGAGCTGAGAGACTTGATGATCGAGCTAGTGGGCTGTGGTTGTTATTTGGAAGGGATGATGCCATGCATTTTGAGGAAATCTATGCTAGGGATCTATCCATGGAAAATTGACTACTTCACCACATTTGAGCTTGGATTCTAGTGCCTCGAGTAGGAAGATTCGATTTTCTCAACAAGAATGATATAGCTGTGATGTACCACATTCTCATGAGGCAAAAGTTCAATCTTCTAGCCTTGATCTTAAGGGTAATGCAAGAAGCATCTCAAAGAGAAAAACCAGCACTACCATATGGGATGTTCTTGACACTAGTATTCCAGGACTTTACAGTTAGTCTGGAAGGAGAACTCAGTAAGAAGCTTCAGCACTATGACACATACAATCTGAAATCAATGCATAGGATGAAGTTTAAAAAGGTTAATGAAATTTGGGTGAAGTTAGATGAAGAAGGGAAAGAAGGACATGAGCTAGAGCTTGTGCCACAGCATCCAACACCTGTACCATCTTCATCCACTGTCAGACTTGACGAAGATTAGATTGAAGAGATTGTGCAGCATGTCTCGGCCAGGGTATATGATAGACTCTCCGATGATCTTCCCTCATTGATGGAGAATGCTGTAAGAAAGGTGTTCGCCGAGCAGCGCACTTCTGCATCCGACCCTCCAGAGCCTAGTGTCGATTAGATTGCATTTAGGATCCTTTTAGTTATGCTTAGAACATTATGGTTGTAAATGTCTATGATATGTAATGTTCAAACTTCAATATTTTGTAAGTCTTTGTATCTATGAATGAATGAAGTTTGACTTTTGGTTTGAATTGTATCAAATTCTTCATATGAATGAATGAAATTATCCCCTTTCATGCTTGACCGAATTTCTTTATATTGTTGTATACTTTTTGATAATGACAAAAAAGAAAAGAAAAATGAGTATTAAAAATTTAATTAAATCTAAAAAATGGCACAGTATGGCACACTATTTAAATGGGATGACACACTACTTAAATACGCATTACTTCAGCAAGAACAAATAAAGAATATACAAATAAGTGAAAGCCATCAAAACTTGAATTATTAAATTAAAACCTCGGCACATATTAAGGAGCAACACAAAATTAGACTTAGATCAAACAAGGTCATTACACTTAGGGGGAACATATATAAATTGATAAATGAATATGATGTATGAGTTAATTGATAAGATTGAATGAAAATATCACTTTCAAATATCAATGAAAGGTTATACTCAAAAGATTTTATCATCATCAAAAAGGGAGAGATTGTTGATCCTAGATTGATTTTGATGATAACAAAAGAATTTGAGTGTAAATTATTATATTATTAACATTATTTATGAGGATGTGTAGTTGTAAATCTCAAGTGCTCACAAACACCAAGTGTTTTCATTTATCAATTATTCAAGATTTTAGAGAGGACATTTCAAATTGGAATCATCTTTCAAGAGATTTTAATTAAGTATAAATCAAGACAAAAAGGCAAATCTAACGTACAAAGTAAATTGGAGAAGAAAGGATTGCAAACAGTATTTGGTATGCCTAGCATACAAACTGGGCTGATCCAGTCTGAGACTGAGCTGTCCTAGTCTCAGTAGAAGCAAAAGACAGAAAGGCTGAATTTTTTTGATCCAGGGGATTGAGCCGACCTAGCTAAAAATTGAGCCGACCCAGTGAAACTAGGCTGATCCAATCATAAAATGAGTTATCCTAGTTTCAGACAATAAAAAAAGATAGAAATAGTATTTTGAAATTTTTGAGACTGAGCCAACTCAGCTAAAAATTGAGTTGACCTAGTTTAAAACTAAGCCAACCCTGTGCCTGTAATGGCTAGTTTCCAGTTCTACAGCTTTTTCACTCCACACGTCTTCCAACGGCTATTTTGGATCTTTCAATAGCTAGATTACTTTCAGAAGCCTATGATGATAACTTGTAATGATGGAAAACATAAGGGATACTTAAGAAAATACTTGAGACATGAAAAATAACTTTTGAACATACAAGAGAGAGCTTCCAAGTAGATTTTCAGTCTTTCAAGTGTGTGAGCTCAATAGTGAAAAGGAAGAAGTACTTTTTAGTGTTATCCTTATCCTTCCAACATCCTCAATCAGAGAGAAGTTAGGCCATCACCATTGAAGATCAACCCCTACTTCTTTCAAGCATTCAAGAGAAGAAATCAAGCCTACAAGCCAAGCTTCTAGATTTTCTTCTCCTAAGCTTTAAGAGTTTGCTTTTATTTTATCTACTGTATTATTTATTTTTATTTTAAGTTTCTTGGAATGAGAAACTTGGGTTGGTCCAAGCCTAGAGTTGGATATTGTATGGTTGTGATTGGTAAGCCAAAGTGAAAATCAATTGGGATTGATTGTTGGCCCAGAAAAATAATCATTGTATGGTTGTCGTTGGTGAGCCAAGATCAAAACTAATTGAGTTGGATTGTGAGTCCAAGTAAAACAATCGAACTGTAATCAAGTCTAGTGATTATAGTTGAATTCCTAAGTGGTTTACTTAGGGAGTGGACGTAGGTACTGAGTTTGGCACCGAACCACTATAAAATCATTATATTTATGATTGCATAGTACTGTTCTATTGATTTTCTTCACTATACATTACATAGCTCATTTGTTGATATTTAATTAGATCAATTTACTTATATCATAAGCTTAAAATTTAAAATACCTAATTCACCCCCCCTCTTGGATAGCTATACTTGGGCAACACAACCAATCGATGATCCATCGACATAAAATCAATCGACCGATGATCGATCGATATGAAGTTAGCTGATCAATGACCCATTGGCATAGAATCAGTCGATCGATGATCGATCGATACAACATCAGTCGATCGATGATCGATCAGTATAATATCAGTCGATCGATGACCCATCGACATAAAATCAATCGATCAAAGATCGATCATCACAAAGTTAGCTAACCGATGATTTGTCTGCATAAAATTAATCGATCGATACAACATCAGCCGATCGATGACCTGATGGCAAAAAATCAACCACCGATGATTGGTCGGCATAAAGTCAGCCGATCGATGATCCGTTGGCATAAAATCAACCAATGGACGATCATTCGGTACAAAGTCAGTCGATTGATAATCCATCGGCATAAAATCAATCGATTGATGATCGATCGATACAAAATCAATCGACCGACGATCCATCGGCATAGAATCAATCGATCGATGATCAATCGATATAACATCAACCGACTGATGATCCATCAGTACAAAATTAGTCGATCGATCGATCCCAAATCAGATGACTGATTGATGG
The DNA here is from genome assembly GCA_006176705.1 of Cocos nucifera. Lineage (NCBI taxonomy): Eukaryota > Viridiplantae > Streptophyta > Magnoliopsida > Arecales > Arecaceae > Cocos > Cocos nucifera. The sequence goes on from QRFJ01000458.1 coordinate 781,405, forward strand.
AAGCTCTCCAAATAATCTATCTGACTCTCGATCGGCTCTACAAAATCACCCCTAAAAAGAGCAGGCAACGGTGATTAGTGGATAGTTTTAATTACTTATCCATGATCACACTATACTGAAAAAAGAGGGACTCATGTACTCAGTGGTTATTACTTCGATACTTATAAAAGGAAGATAATCTGATCAGTTTGTTAGGATACATCTAATATTTTTAGAGCAATCTCTATCACTTTGCTTTTAGATTCTTGTTCGACCAATCTACTCTACTAACTTAAGCATCGGAGGATGCCCGCCATAGCCAACTTCGGTAAGTACGGACTTGCTCTTACAGATTTTTTGATGTTCGATCATAGGTGTAGGTGGATTGGCCACAACAGATTGGCATGCCAGGAAGGAGGAAAGAATAGTGAATCGATAATTAATCTTGCAAATGGTGAAAACTCATGCTCATAACTCAACCAGCTTCGCTTGCCAGTCATCCTGGTGAGAGGCACTTCCCCCTCTACCATCAGCGATGGTGGAATCCAGCTCCTCACATCTGATGGTCATGTTGGATGTTTAGGCTCAATAATTGACCGCATTGATGCAGCAGGTCTGTATGTTGATGGAGGCTATGCACAACCTCCAGCAGCAGCCGTGCACAGCTATGGAAGGTCCAGTGATGCAAGTGGTACCATCTAGACACAGCCACCGCATGTTGAGGCATTCAGTCTCTCATTCATCAGGATGACCATCTCGATGCTTTCGATAAGAGGAGACTCCATCCCCCCACCACTCGCGAGGAACCACTCGTCGATCTTGATGTTTCATTTCCTATCTTCCCGCTGGAGTCAGCATAAGAAAAAATGGCCACAAGATTTGACCACCTCCTCTTCCATCAGTTCTTCGGGAGGATCGACGCCTAGGACATCCTATCAGCAATGGTTCAATGATTATGAGCGGAAGCTCAAGAAAATTGATCATTGACTGGCCTCGATTCAGGAGGATACGAAGGAAGGATCCTCCGATGGTCTCCGCATCCATATAGCTCCTCCATTCTCCTCATGCATCTTGGACTTATCGATCCCATCATGATTTAAGATGCCTTAGATGGTATCATATGATGGTTCCATCGATCCAATCGATCATCTCCAGATCTATAAGGCTCTCATGATGATCCAAGAGGCAAACAACCACCTTATGTGCATCGGCTTCCTGGCTATCCTTCGGAAAGCTGCTCGAGCCTGGTACTTCGGGCTTTAGATGAAAAGTATCAACTTTTTTGAGCAGCTCGAAGACTCCTTCGTGGCTCACTTTAGTACCAGCAAAAAAAAAGCCACAAACTTTAGGCAGTCTCTTTTCGATTAAGCAAAATGAGGGAGAGACTCTTCGGGCCTTCGTGGCATGTTTTAACGCCACTATGCTTGAGGTTTAAAATCTCAATAAAAAAGTGGCTGTTTCAACCATGAGGTAGGGTTTGTGGGGTTCTCGGTTTACCTAGTCATTAGATAAGAAGCCCCCCAGACTTATGCCAAACTTTTAGAGTGCACGGATAAATACATTCATGCAGAAGAAGTACTACTATAGAAAAGGGCTATAACAGTACATACTACGGCAGCGATTTTCGAAATCACTGTCATAGATCATACCTATGGTAGTGGTTAGTCATAACTACTATCATAGATTAAACTATGACAGCGGTTATTTGTAACCGCTGCCATAGCCTCAACCTATTATACTAGTTAGTTATAACTACTGTGATATCTTTTTTTATATTTTTACTCTAAATATTATATAATTTTAAAATTTAATGCTCATTTTTATCATTCATTATCTAAATAATTATTATTACAATATCATCATAAAAGACCACCTCGATCCAATGGCCCAAGCTTTATTAATTTAAAAAAATTAATTTTGATGACTATAAATGATGATGCGATGATCTGATAGATAGAGATCTTCGATGTATCTAAAAATTTATAACAATGATTTTGGTGATGCTTGTAGCATACTATCAAAGTTTTACTTCAATCGGATATCGTTATCATGCTCAATTAGCATAGAATGATTTCGACCGCTAAATGACAAATGAGTGATCAAGACCAGATGGAATCCAATTATGAGATAATTTTTTAGATAAATGATATTGACTACTATTTTAATAATTTTTATGATGATGATTCTAAAATTTAAATTATTTCTATAAGAATCATTCACGTTAAGCAGATCTTGAAAAAGTATGAGCATAATTACCAATAGAGTTTATGAATAGATATCAAGCGACTTATAGTTTTGAATCGTTCTTAAATCCATGATTTAAATTTTATGATGACCACTATAAAAATGATTAAAATAGTAGCCAAGATTATTTATCTAAAAAATTATCTCATGGATGGATGCCGTTTGGTCCTTTGATCACTCGTTTCTCATTTAACGGTCGAAATAACTCCATACTAAATTGACCATGATAACGATATCCGATTGAAGTAAAATTTTGATAGTATGCTACAAAAATTATCGAGATCATTATTATAGATTTTTGAATCCATCGAAGGTCTCCATCTATCAGATCATTGCATCATCATTCATGATCGTCGAAATCAAATTTTTCTGATCGATGAAACTATGGACATCAGATCAAGATGGCCTTTTATGACGATACTCTAATGATAATTATTTAAATAATGAAAGATAAAAATAAAATAAAATTTTAAAATTATATAATATTTAGAATAAAAATATGAAAAAAAAATTTTCAATCTATGACAGTGGTTATTAAAAATCACTGCCATAGATCTATGGTAGCGGTTGTATAATCGCTGCCATAGACCTATGGCAGTGATTTTTAGTAACCGCTATCATAACCTATTACAGCGGTTCGAAAATTACTGCCATAGGTTAGGTTATTTCCAACTGCTCATCCCAAATTATTTTTTCTCTCCACTGATTGCTCTCTCTCTCTCTCTCTCTCTCCCCTCTCTATCGTCGGTGAGACCTCATCCCTCCCTTTTCTTTTTCGATCGACACTGCCTCCTCATCCTCCTATTTGCTCCCCGATCGATGCTGCCTCCTCCCCCATCTTCTATTGGCTCCCTGATCGATGCCGCCTCCACCTGTGCCTCCCCCTTCTTATCCGACTGACGCCACCACCTCCCCCTCCTTCCTTTCCTTCCCCTTCTTCCCTGGCCTAGGCCCGTGACTCCTCCAACGGGCTGCTGCTCATAACCCGCCCCGCCCCCTCCGCCTTCGCCCGTAGCCCACTCCCTCAGCCTCCCCATCATCGTGGCCCCCCTTCCCCTTCTTCCCGGCCTAGGCTCATGGCTCTCTCTGCCACGCTACTGCCCGCAACCCACCCCCTGCCCCCTAGCCTCCCCTGTCACCGTGCCACCCCACTCCTTCTCCTTCCTCCCCCTCCTCCTCGACCGCCAGCTCTGCCACCTCTCTTTCTCTCCTCTCTTTCCTCGGCCCGACCGTCGGCCTCGACCTCTCCCTGCTCTCTCTCTCTCTCTCCTTTCTTCTCTCGGCCTGAGCCCCCTCTCCCCCCCTTCTTTCCCAGCCAACCTCACCACCGACTCTACCACCTCCTCTCTTCTCTCGATTCGACCCCTCCTCTCCGCTATCTCTCTCTCTTCCTTCTTTCTCTCTCTCTCTCTCCTCGTTCTTTTTCTCTCTCTTCTCTTTTTTTAACTCACTATCTCTTTCGATCGTTTCGTAGGTGATCTCTAGCACCGTCGTCTTCCTCTAGCACCATTACCGACGATCTTCGGATTTCTCTATGTGATCTTTCTCTGTAGCCGTAGGTATGATTTTTTTAAAAAAATTTATAGTATTATTTATTTATCATTTATAATATTTATAATAATATTTAATTATAATTTTTATAATAAATATTATAAATATTTATTATAAAAATTATAATTATCCATCGATCGTGGGTTGTGTCGGTGGATAAGAGAACTCCTGCTGGCTGATTTTGGATCGTACCGATGAGTTTTGGACCGAGCCATACCATATCGATGGTCGTGGATGGCCTTGGACCATGCCGGTCGATAAGAAAATTTTCACTAATGGATTCTGGGCCATGTCGACAGAAATGGATCATGCCGATGGATAAAAAAACTCTTGTCGGATGGTTCTAGACTATGCCGATGGGTTCTAGGCTGGGCCATGCCGTGTCGACGATCGTAGATGGTCTTAGGCCATACCGTATCGATGGCTTTGGATCATTTCGTGTTGATGATCGTGAACAACCCTTGGGCTGTGCCGTGTCAATGGCCGTGGATGGCCCTTGGATCGTGCCGATCAATAAGAAAATTCTTATTAGTGGGTTTTGGGTCGTATCAACGATTGTGAGCTATGCCGACCGCTAAGAAAATCCTCACCCCTGCCGACGGATTCTAGGCCGTGTCGGCAGCCTTGGATCCTAGGATGATAGATTGTTTACTTACTGCTTGTTTACTTATCCCATGACTCTCAGCTTTGAATCATGAAAATATAAACAAATCAACTTACTGCTTTATTGAATGCTGCCTTAGGATGATATCGAGAATCCACAAAGCTTCTTGATAGTTTTTTTATGTCTTAATACACATATAAATATATTTACTTCTTGATTTCAGTATAAGTTAAGAAAAAGATTCTAGAAAGAATTTTTTGAATATTTATTTTTTATTATTTTTATTTATTATATTGCATAATGATGGACCTGTCAATTGATTAGTGTACATAATCTTCGGCATCCATACATTTATATATAATTATACGAATAAGAGAATTATATATAATGATCAATTAATTATCCAATTTGGATAATTTAAAAATTATAAATAATTATATAGGTAATTTTAATAATCAAATGGTATGCTAAAAATTTTGAATAAAATTTTGGATAATATTTTTTTTATTCTTCCTACACGGGAGAACTAAGAAAAAATGCTGCCAAAATTTTATTCGATTTCTATTGCATATTGTTTGATTACTATAATAAACCTATAGAATTAATACAATTTCTGAATTGGATAGGATCTATCTTTATCTATTAGTTGGTGATAGGATGTATTTATTATATATCTAAAAATGATAATTAATATGAGTTCCATACATGATATTTATTTTGATTCCTATTTATGATGCATATTTATTTATAATGCATTATTATATATTATAAGTTGCATGCATGATTTAATTACAGTATCATCAATTTTTATAATGGATAAGAAGTGGATGAAGTTTAGTAGGCTCTCGTCAGAATATAAGACTAAATTTCAAAATTTTTTTGATTTTGTTATAGAAAAATTTGGCAACCATAAACTTATCCAATATCCTTGTAAAAAGTATATGGGTGGATCGAGGCTACCTCGTCAAGATGTAAATAATCATCTCACTATTTATGGCTTTAAATTTAGTTATAAAATTTATTAGGATCAACATGGTAAGGACAGGTCGCAAGAAGGTGATCAACATGATGTGAGTCCTGAAGTGCATGCTCTTTTAATGGATCCTAATCGTACCGTACGTGAGTATAAATAGCTCATCATTAACGCCTACAGGTTTAATATTCACAGCAGGTTCGTAAACATAGTAACACAAAATAGTGGCATGATGTTGAGCGCCACCATTGGGTGTTATGCTAGCTTGAGAGATTGACAGCCTCATATAGAGGATTTGAACTATTATGGCATAGTGGAGAAGATAGTCATCTTGGACTATTATTCAAAAGGGAGGATTACGTTGATGAAGTATGATTGATTTGACATCTTATCACAGTCAGAAATGAAGACTGATGAGTGTGGTTTTACTCTCGTTAATATCCAATGCCATCTCTATACTGAAGAATCATATATACTTACCTCCCAAGCTAGTCAAGTCTTCTACTTTAGTGATCCCTTGGAGCCTCAATAGGGTGTTGTTGTGAGGATGGTACAGAGGCATATTTTTGATGATACCGAAGTTGATGATGATGTTGGATCATGCATGCAAAGTGCTCCTCTAAGACAAAACTTATCTAGTACTGTCGAGGTCCCAGATATATTTATCAGGAGCAATGGTAATGTCCATATTGTAGATGCCACTAGGTGATGACTTCAACATTCTAGTATAAATATTAGAGTCTATTTATTGATGCTATACTAATATTATTGTTCAATATGCTATATTGGTTAATGTTTATTAACGTTGCAGATCATGATGGCACCAAAATGCCATCTAGCTTTCACCCCCATCTCTCGATTGGTTACATGGAGCTCAGCATCTGAGGAGCAGTCAGAGCATACTCTATCTACCTTCACATTGGCTGCTCAGGGGCCATTGGCATCTACTCCACTGCTGGTATCTACTCTATCGATATCTGAGCCTCCATCGTCAGCCACATCTCCAATACATGCTCCAACACCGGCATCTGAGTATACATTTTTATTATGTTATTTACTTATTTATTTTTTTATATAGTATTTGTATACTTATATATTTATCTAATATATTTTTATTATAGGTGCATCATCTAGTAGGATATTTTACGATCCCACATGCATGCCACATATGTGAAACCACTAGCATCAGGTGATGGTGCAGTATGATGTGGAGGGGAGGCCAGTAAGAAAGACCACGCAGGAGATGCATTTCTTTTTTAGAGTACTTGTGAGACGGTCTGACATCATTCTGGTATTGCCCATAGACTGGCGATTGATGGATGTTGATGTCAGAGACCGAGTATGGGAGGAGATATGGATAAGTGTATCTTAATTATATATATGCATTTGATATGTTTACACTTTGTTTGATTAGAATAATTTGGTAACTCACTTTTGATAACTTTGTGCAAAGGAGGTACAACTTTTCAGATCATGAGAGGACTCAAGATGCCCAACTGAAGAAGATTGAAAAATTGTACTGATGCTATAAGGTCAAGCTTCACAGAGGATGGCTCAAGTACCGACGAGCCATTCCAAAAGAGTTTATTCGTTGGATACAGAACTATCCTCCGAGTCAGTGGGAGGGGATGGTTATACATTGGAGGAGCTAGAAGTTTGAGGTAAAATTTTTAATTTTTAAAATTTTTAATATATTTAAAATTATATTTAAATATTTTTTAAATATTTATTATTTATTTGAATACTTGTTAGGCTACCTTCCAGCAGAATCGAGAGAACCGGACAACCCAGGAGTACACGCACACTCTAGGCCATGAGTCTATGGCCAGTTATGTGCATAAAAAAGTAATAAATTATAAATCTTACTAGATAAATTAAATTAATATTTTTTTTATATTTCTAATAATTGATCCATTATTATAGCTGATGAGAGATAGAGTGATGCCCAGCCATAGCGAGATCTTTTGATCCAACCGTACGGATAAGAGATGAATGCTACGATCGAGAGGATTTTTGTAAGTAATAAATATATTAGTATATATTATCAGTATTATACTATTTCTTATAAAATTTTATTTGAATTTATAATTATAGGAGTAGTTAGATGTGCTCGCGAGCGAGGGCTTGGACATCTCTGGCCTCTATGACTATATGTCTCAGGTCTTGGAGCCTGAGTACTCTAGGAGGATTCGATGTAGGCCTGGATATATACCGACGAGCTATTGGTCTAAGACTAGCATTTCTTCACATGCTTCCTGTGTCATCAGTCGAGAGTAGCTTGAGGAGGCATTGGAGCAAGCAGCTCAAGCTACGACGTGGGCTGCTCATGCTGAGGAGCGCACATCTCATCTGGAGGGCATCTTGAGCCCCATGATGATGAGACTCAGCATGAGTTTTAGAGCAGACTTCATGGGCCTTAGGGACATATTGGCCGATGTTCTAACTCCAACCCCACCAACTCCAACTCCAGCTCCTCCAGCTCGTGCTCCATCTTCCGATGACAATGATGATGTAGATTTAGAAGATTTCTAATATTTTTTTAAAAAATATTATAATAAATTTTATTCGATAATAAAATTTAAGCATTTCAAAAATATTATTATATTTATTATATTTTTTTATATTTTTTATTATGTTATATATCTCTATATTTATCAGATAAAATATATAAAAAAATTAAAAAATTTATATTTTTTATTATTCAAAAGCTACGGCAGTAAATTACGTGTCAACCGCTGTCATTGACCTATAACAGCAGTTACGAAACTGCTACATTAGATCTATGGCACTGGTTTCGTAACCATTGCCATAGCTCTACCTTTGGTAGCAGTTACAGAACCACTATCATAAGCTGTGTATGATAGTGGTTTGCATAACCGCTGCAATAGACCTACGGTAATGGCCATAGTAGCAGCGGTTAGCTAATCCCTACCATAGTCTATGACAGTGATTTTTTAGTCTGCGGCAGCGGTTACAAACTGCTGTCGTATCTCTTTTCTGTAGTAGTGAAGGTGCTTCTGACCGGTGCCAACAAAATGAAAAGGATCAAAAGAAGAAATAACATAAGAATGATGCTTCGATCAGATCCAACCGACCCATTCCGAATAAAGAAGTGGTATCTTCCCGACTGAACTTAGTGCCTACCAATTTGAAGAGTCAGTACGATACTTACACTCCCCTCTCCACTCCACATGCACAAATCTTGATGGAGATTGAAGGAGAGAATTATCTTCGTTGACCTCCGCTGATGAAGAATTAAGGCAAGGATAAGAGGAAGTATTGTCGATCTCATCGCGACTACAGCCACGACACTGAACAGTGCTTTCCACTGAAGGATGAGATCGAGACTCTCATTCGATGGGGATTCCTTGCCAAGTTCTAGCTCGATCATCCGACCCAGCCCCATGTCGATCAACCACCAATGTCGGAGGAGATTCATCCAAATCAACTAGCGGTCGGATTGATCAACATGATCTCAAGGCAACCAAGGACTAGGAGGCAACATCCGAAGAAGAATCGACTAAGAAACGATCATTCACTCCTGAGCAATAGAAGGTCATCGACGAAGAAGTGGACAAGCTCTCCATCGGCTAAATGTTACAACCGACCAACGGTCGGCATACCACAGTCGGCATGATTCAACAACCGATTGATGGATGGTGATCATCAGTCGATATTTTTTTCGATGAAGACTACCGATCAGCACATCTTAAATAATTCGTGCAATTGATCAAAATAAGTCGGTCTCCTGCGACATAACAACCGACTGGTTGGGAAGAAGACTATCTTCTACAACTCAAATAGCCAACTGACAAACCAATAGGCAATGCTGATGCATAACTTTCTTATGAAATAATAAAGAAAGAAAAGTGTCAAGCTACTGATTGTGAACTAGTTAGTTTACCCCGACTAGTAAAGAACACAACCTTTATCGATTTGGCTATGGCTGAATTGAGGGATGGTTAGCTTACGCCCGATCGTCATGATCAAGTATTGGTTGGTAAAAAACTGACTAAAAATCGATTAGAAACAACATAAGGTTGGCTTATCCCCGACCTATGAATATCTCAATAAACGACTAAGTATTGGCTAGTTAAAAAATTAACTTTAAATCGATTAAAAACTAGTTGATGATTAGTTACATGAAATCGACTAATGATCAGCTGATGATCGATCAACCAAAATTTTTATATATGAACTTTGTTCGTCTAGACTAAATTAGGAAGATGACTCAACTCGTTCGACAAAGATGAATCGAAAGCTAACGGATGATGTTAGTTCGGATTCAACTACTAGATGATGGATAATTATTAATGACAGACGACAGAACGAAGCTCGAAGCAATGCCACATGTCAACTCCTTGTGTTCGATGCGAAGTACAAAATCATTACACCGAACTTGAAAGTAGGGGGCAACTATTGGAGACTATCAATCTGCCGTCCGACTCACCAACCCAATCAATAGACCATCAAATACTGATGGATGTTCGCCGGCTGATGATCGATGATAGATGGTCGATGAGATACTTGACGAACCATCAATTGATCGACTTGACGATTGACGTTCCACTAACCCAATCAATTGTTGATCAATTAGTTAAAAGATGGCAATTAACATTCGATCGATCATCACCATTGAGAAGACTATCCGTAAGGTCAACACTCATCGATCCATCAACTATCCCACCGACACATTAATGGGAGCACCGACATATGACCATCCGATGGATAATCGGACTAACAAGCAACATTCGGTGATTGCTTCTTTCGATCGACTAACCATCGGTTAGAAATTATTAAGGCAATAATCGGCTTAAAGCCCTTTGATCGACCGACAATCGATTGGTACAACATCAGTCGATCGATGATCCATCAGCACAAAATCAACCAATCGACGATCGATCGACACAAAGTCAGTTGACCGAGGATCCATCGGCACAAAATCAATCGACCGATGATCGATTAGTATAAAATTGTCGATCAATGATCCGTTGGCATAGAATCAACTGATTGACGATTGATCGATATAACATCTACCGACCGATGATCGGTCCGTACAACATCAGTTGATCGATGACCTGTCGGAATAAAATCAGCTGACCGATGGTCGGTCGGCACAAAGTCAGCCGACCGATGACCTGTTGGCACAAAATTAATCGACCAACGATCGATCGATACAACATCAACCGACCGACGACCTGTCGGTACAAAATTAATTGACTAACGATCGATTGGTACAAAGTCAATCAATTATGATCCGTTAGTATAAAATCAACCGATCGACAATTGATCGGCACAAAGTCAATCGACTGATGATCCATTGGTACAAAATTAACTGATTGACAATCGGTTGGTACAAAGTCAGCTGACCAATGATCCATCGATATAGAATCAGCTGACGGACGATCGGTCGGTATAACATCAACCAATCAACGATTGATCAGTACAACATCAGTCGACTGATAATCCATCGATACAAAATCAGTCAACCGATTGATGATCGATCGATCTCAAATCAGATGACTGATCGAGGGGAGCTCTCCAAACAACCTATTCGGCTCTCGATCGATCCTACAAAACCATCCTCAAGATTGGGCAATGGTGATTAGTGGATAGTTTTAATTACTTATCCATGATCATACTATACCAAAAAATGAGAGATCCACATACTTAACGGTTATCACTTCGATACTAATAAAAGGAAAGTAACTTAGTCAGTTTGGTAGGACATATCTAATACTTTTAAAGCAATTTCTGTCATTTTGCTCTCAGATTTCTGTTCGATCAGTCCATTCTACTAATTTAAGCATCGGAGGATTCCATCGGAGCCAACTCCGATCAGTGTAGATTTGCTCTTGCAAGTTTTTCGACGTTTGATCACAGGTGGATTAGGTGCAACAACCTAAAAATTTTATTTGATATTTTGATTTCATATAAATATCTCATTTCGTACCAAACCATGTCAAGTACATGTTCATTGGTTACTACTCCTAATCACATTTAACTCAATCTAACTGAGCTTTTACGGTTTGGCTCTAATTCAACAGTGACTTTAAGAACACCTCCTTAAATATATCATTGGATTTGCGATGTTGTATTGACCAACAAGTAATTGGCAATAGATCAACTTTATGCTAATAGTGAAATTGGGTGCAAGCTGTCATCTATCACCTTTAATGTTGGATACTTGCAACCACCGGCATCGTACAAATGATTGCGCCTTTAATATGCAAACTAGATTCACTTTTGAATGTGAATTTGTCCGATAGTCCTAGCTGAACACTGTTATGCTGGACTCTTCTGCAACAATATCTTAGCATGGAGATTCTTGGCTGTTGTATATCCTTTATTTCTTCCATCTCCGCTACCCTATCCTAAGGAGTAGATCAATCCCATGTGGGTGCGTATCTATGCCCCCTTCCACAACCGGATCTCTAGCATCCATGCACTCAATCACATCGCCAACTGCGTGTGCTTGGGTTTTTCCCCTCCCTTCGATTGATCTCATCAATTATATATGTGCTAAATTTGATATGCAATCACATATGCTTCACGCACATACGTAACTTTATAATCCCTTCATTTTATTGTGCATCATCACCTCTGAAACGACCATTAGAGTAAGTGGCTATAACAAGTCTTTCTTATCCTTGGCTCCTTTTATCCAAACTAAACACGGTGTTCCACTCAGCACTACACGCGGCATATCAGACTTTTCCCATCTCTTTACTTTTCTGAACGACTTCCCACTAGCACAATAAAGGCTACTATTACACGTCTACCGATCAATGCATGAGCTCAATGTGTTCAACTGCTCATTCACATTGTGCTGAAATGTTACCAATGAATGGAATCACTTTCCCACACGCTGCTTGAAATCCTGCATTCCAAAAGCGTTTTCCATGGGACCATGGCTCAATTCCTAGGGTTGACATATTGCTTCCAAACGTAAGGCCTTTGTCCAAAGGTACTCCGTCCGTATACATTTCCCCCTCGTAGTTTTGACCTCACCATCCCTCCACCCCATTCAAATCCGCCACAAAGACTAATCTTCCTAAAATGAGACTAACTCCAAGGTTTCTTACGTCAGTTGTAGTCCCCAAATTGGACCCATCCGTTTACGTCCACTCTGACCGGTTCCACTCGGTGCCAAAGGCCGTGTTCCGGCCACGACTCCCGCGTGCGGACACCGATTCCGATAGACACGTGTTATGTGTTTACTCGAAAGCTGCCGTGTTTCGTGCTCGCACCGACCAGCTCTTGCCTTCCCCGTCGCTTCACCGCCACCAACTAAGCAGCGCCGGGGCGCGTCCCCTCCGCCAACTAGCAGGGCTTCGAAGATCGTGCTGGCCGCGATGCAGGCCTCGAGGGAGGATCTCAGAGTGGTGCGTGTATCCAACGGTTACACGTAATGCTTTAGCAGTCGTCCGGAACCACGTGTGCTTTCGCGATGACCCGTGTGCGTGAGTAATAAAATTTTTCAGGATCCAAAGTCTAAACGGCAAGCCGATTAAAGGATTTTTTAAAAATATTATTTTTTTATTATTTTATTTTTAAAATAATATCACTTTAAATTTATTTATGAAATTAGTACCCACCTTGCTTCAATCTGCATTTTTTGATTCACCTTAGCTAAAATCGCACGTTTAACTCACGATTTTAGGCTCATCTGGCCATTTACCTGATGGACTAAAATTAGGGACGTACATTCGATTTTTTTGAATTAAATTAAATTAAAATTTTAAAAAATTAAATTTCTAAATTTATAATTTATAGAATCAAAAATTGAATCAAAATAATCTAAAATTAAATAAATTAAATAAAAATAATTTTGATTCATTTCAATTCGATAATTCAATTTTGGACTTCTCTATTCTCTTTTGATTTTAATTTAAATTTATTAAATTTTTTAATAATTTTATTTTTTAAACTATAAAATTATATTTAGATTTAATATTATTATTTATATTTAAATTAATAATAAATTATTTTTAAAAATTAATTTAATAAAATTAGCTTAAATTTTTTATAATCTATTAATATAATATTCATCATTAGCTATTTATTTTGATTTTTGATTAATTAGAGTCATCAAATTAAAAATTGAAGATCGAATTGATTAAAAAATTTTGATTTAATTTTAAATCAAAATTAAAATTTTAAAATAAAATCAAATTAAATATTAAAATAATTAATAATTTAATTTAATTATTAATTAACCGAATCATTTGCATACTTCTAACGGTTAGTCCATATTTTCAGTAAAATTGTGGGCCAACTCATGATTTCATTGGAATCATGAGCTCGGCCTATGAGTACATTTTTTTTCATGGACGAAGGGCGGAGGATGGAGGATGTCGCCGGGGGTGGAGGGTGCAGATGGAGGACCCACGGGCATGTGGCTTGGGGGTGGTGGTGGTGATGGGCGGCATGGGGCCAAGGGGCACGAGCGAAGGCAGGGGCGGACCCGATGGTGACGAGCACGATGGTGGATGGAGGTAGGGGTGGGGGGCGGTGGTAACGGACGTGGAGTCGTGGGGTGGGGCGGGGGGCGTTGCGTGGGGTGGGGGGCACGAGCGAAGAGGGCACCGAGGGAGGGAGTGTATGTGGGGAGTTTTTTATTTTTTTTTATTTATTTTTTTATGATGGATGAAGGTGGGGCAATGATGAAAGGCGTGGACCCACAGGGTTGGTCGGGGGGTGCGAGCGGAGCGGTCGCTGGAGAGGGGAGGGGTGTATGGGGGAGAATTTTTTTTTGGTAATTGTGGCGGACGTGCGTCTTCTCCGCTGGCGCCTCCAAAACCCCACAGCCTGCCTCCGCACCCTATGGGTCTACACCCTCCCCCTTCGTCTGCCACCAAAAAAAAAAATTCTCCGCAATGCCCCCCGCCACCACCCCACTCCCTGGTGTCGCCGCTCTGCTCGCAGCCCCCACCCCGCACGTCCTCAAGTCCACACCCCCTAGCCCCCACGGCGCACAGATCCTCCGTCCTCTGCTCGCAAAAAAAAGAAGAAGAAGCAAAATGCAGGTTCATTCCACGATTTTGATCCATGTCACCGTGCACCATGCCATGTGTTGGGGATAAACCCCGCTCCCACCGAAGTCTAGTCTGATGCTTAGTCTAATGTAACTGGTAATCATATAAGAATTTCAATCGAGAATTCTTTCCTTTCAGATTCCTCCGACAGCCGAACTCCTTCCGAACTCCTCCAGCGGCTAAACTCCTTCTAGACTTCTCCTTCAGCCGGACTTCTCCATCAGTCAGGTCCCTTTTGAACTTCTCCTTCGGCCGAACTTCTTTCGAATTTCTTTTTTAATCGGACTCCTCTAGCAGCCGAACTTCTTCCGAACTTCTCCAACGATCGAACTCCTTCCAGACTTCTTCTTCGGTCGAACTTTTCCATCAGTAGGGCTCCTTCCGGACTTCTCCTTCGACCGAACTTCTCCATCAGTCAGACTTCCTTCGGACTTCTCCTTTCAGCCGAACTCCTCCATCGGTTGGATTCCGTCCGGACTTCTCATTCAGCCGAACTCCTTCCAAACTTCTTCTTTGGCTGGACTTCTCCATCAGTCGGGCCCCTTCTGAACTTCTCCTTTGATCGAACTTCTCCATCAGTCGGACTACATTCGGATTTCTTCTTCAACCGAACTTCTTCCAGACTTCTCCTTCAGTTGGACTCCTCCATTGGTCGGATTCTGTCCGAACTTCTTTTTCAGCCGAACTCTTTCCAAACTTCTCCTTTCAATCGAACTCCTTCATCAGTCGGATTTCGTCCGGACTTCTCCATCAGTTGGATTTTTTCTAGACTTCTCTATCAGTCGAACTCCATCCGAATTCCTCCAGTAGATTACTTTCAGATTTTAACTAGTATTCCTACCGGATGATCTCCTCTAGCCGTATTCCCTTTAGGAGTCCAAACTCCTCTGAAATTGATATATATCTGCTTCCTCCAAACTTCGACTATTAAATCTCAACGAACGGACACATCACGACAACGGATATCTTTCTCCGTAACAAACTCTACGTGGCTCCGAACAGTCCACTACCGGATAGTTATGGCTATCACTATCAGTCTGCTATGGATGATACCTCTCTCCATAATAAACTCCACATGGCCCTGAGTGGTCTACTACCGGACGGTTACGGTTGTTACTATCAGTCTATTATAGGCTCCGTCTATAAAAAGGACCCTTCAGATATATTTTCTCTAAGCTCTTTTCTCTTTTCTAAAAGTCTACTGAATCCTTTTCTGAGCACTCCATTTCTGTTGGCCAGAAGAGCTGACTTGATCGTTGGAGGATCTTATCGGAGCCGCTACCACCAACTCTGGATGGAACTTTATTTTGTAGATCATCGGTGGTGATCTCTTCTTTCTCAACTCCAACTCGATTCGACGTCAATCAAATTTTACATCAACACCATGAAAGAGGTCAAGATGGACGTGAAATCTTCGATTTCGAAGAAATAAATTTAAATATAATAAAAATATTATTTTAAAAAAAAATCCGCCGATTAAAAGCACGTTCCCATCTACGATCCATGGTCGCTGCACGGCTTCTGTCTACCAACAGTGGACCCAACCATCTGTTCCCTCCTTTAAATCCCCAACCTGGGCCAACTCAATGACCACCAGCACGAGTGCCGACGGAATCCTCGCCTCCCCTCTTCTTCCCATAATAACAATAATACACCCTTGATCCAAGGAAGAGAAGAGAAAAGAGAAGGGAGAAGAACAGGTGAACAAAACATGGCCTCCGCCTCCCTTACCTTCTCCTCTCCGACCATCCCGCATCGCTCCCAAACTCGTATCACGCCCCGCCGCCCGATCCCTACTCGTATCGCCGCTTCCGTATCGGAAAAACCCGTTACAGAAATTCCCTCCTCCTCCTCGTCGTCTTCCAAGCTCCCGTTACGGAAAATCCCCGGAGACTACGGGCTTCCCTTCATCGGCCCACTTCGCGACCGGCTGAACTACTTCTACTTCGAGGGCCGCGACGAGTTCTTCAAGTCCCGGATCCGGCAGCACCGGTCAACAGTGTTCCGGGTCAACATGCCCCCAGGTCCCATTGTCGCCCCCGACCCCCGCGTCGTCGCCCTCCTCGACGCCGCCAGCTTCCCCGTCCTCTTCGACACTGACCTCGTCGAGAAGCGCGACCTCTTTACGGGCACCTTCATGCCCTCCACCGACCTCACCGGCGGCTACCGCGTGCTCTCCTACCTCGACCCCTCTGAGCCCAACCACGCCCCCCTCAAAAAGCTCCTCTTTTTCCTCCTCTCCTCTCGCCGCCACGCCATCTTCCCCGAGTTCCGCCGGACTTTTGGGTCCCTCTTCGATACCCTTGAAGCAGAGCTCGCCAAGAAGGGGAAGGCCGACTTCGGGGATGCCAACGACCGGGCGGCTTTTGATTTCCTCGCAAGATCGCTCCTTGGCAAGGATCCCGTCGAGACCAAGCTCGGCCTTGACGGCCCCAAATTGATCACCAAATGGGTCCTCATCCAGCTCGGTCCCCTGTTGACTTTAGGCCTCCCCAACTATTTAGAGGATTTCTTCCTCCACTCCTTCCGCCTCCCGCCGGCGCTGGTCCGGGCGGACTACAACCGGCTGGTCGATTTCTTTCGGGAATTCGCCGGCCCGGCTCTGGACGAGGCGGAGCGGCTTGGGATCTCGAGAGAAGAGGCGGTCCACAACATCCTCTTCGCTACCAGCTTCAACGCTTTCGGCGGGATGAAGATCCTGTTCCCGAGCTTGATCAAGTGGGTGGGGCGCGCCGGAGCGCGGCTCCACGGCCGGCTGGCGGAGGAGATCCGCTCGGCGGTGCGGGCCAACGGCGGCGAGGTGAGCATGAGGGCGATGGAGGCGATGCCGCTGATGAAGTCGGTGGTGTACGAGACGCTCCGGATCGAGCCACCCGTGCCGCTCCAGTACGGGCGGGCGAAGCGGGACCTGGTGGTGGAGAGTCACGACGCCCGGTTCGAGGTGCGGGCCGGGGAGATGCTCTTCGGGTACCAGCCCTTCGCGACCAAGGACCCGAGGGTGTTCGACCGTGCGGAGGAGTTCATGGCGGAGCGGTTCGTCGGGGAGGTGGGGGAGGGGATGCTCCGCCACGTTCTATGGTCGAACGGGCCGGAGACGGAGGCGCCGACGACGGAGAACAAGCAGTGCCCGGGCAAGGACTTCGTGGTGCTGGTGGCGCGGATGCTTGTGGTGGAGCTCTTCCTCCGCTACGACTCCTTCGAGATCGAGGTGGGCTCGTCGGCGCTGGGCTCGTCGGTGAAGCTGACGTCGTTGAAAAGAGCCACCTTTTGAGGCGGCGGGCGGCGGCGGCGTGGTAGGATTTGGTGGTCATTTTTGTTTGTTCTTGAGCACGTTTTCGGTAAGATAAGGTTGACGGTTCAAAGATATCGGCGGGTCCACCATCCACGTGCAAAGAATGCAAAAATATTATAGGACCGCCATCACGACTACAAAAGTAGATGTGTTTTTATTGAATTTTTAACTTAAATTTATGAAATAATTTAATCCTGTGCCTTTTTCTCTATGGTTAAACTTGCAATGATACTGGGTGGGCCCTTTGCAAGCTCTACATTTCATTCTTTGTGTTGGCAGATGATTGAATATGTGAATGTTGGTCTTTTGAATGATGGTGCAATAGTGCTTATCATTAGCGTAGAACATTAATGCTTGACAAAATACTAGAGATTGGCAAGTAAAATTCTAAAAAATTTTTACAATAACAGATTATCGAAACATGTGCATTCTCTACAAACATGACAATTCTTATAAAGGATGGTTGAAAACAAAAAAAGTTCCGACCAATCAAATCTGAAAATGATGTGATTATAAATGCTTTCACTAATAATCTTAGTAAGTTTCGCCATATACACCAATCAGATATTATATTATGTTTGTGTTGGTCCCATGTGTCATGAGAGAGTAGTTGAATACAATGTTTCCCCTCGTAGCAGGGCTCTGCGAAAAAAAAAAAATTGTTACATTATAGTTTTGGTTCGCAATTGGACTGTTTCAAGCCAGCTAATTTATAGAAGAATGGTTCATCATGCATGCCCACAATGACAAATTACTTCAGATCTAGTTGGCAACATTCATCATTTTACCTCTCGGATGCATGTGGTCGACTGGTAAAGCAGATTCCATCACATATGGAAGAACAATTTATCATGCAGCCCCATCACTACAAATTAATTCCAAAGTTGTCTACCAGATTCGTCATTTTACCACTTGGATGGTCCAGGCTTGCCAGTTATTTTGCGAGCAAGAACTAAATAATATGATTTAATATTACTTCCAAATAAAACTAATCTTTTCCTAGATATTGCGTGTGTTTTGTTAACTTATTACAACATAATAAGCACATCCAATTATACAAACTAAGGCTTTTTTTTTTTTTTTTTTGGTATTTATGGATATGTAGTGGCTACCTGAAAGCATTAAAACTTGAACATCGGCACTATACGAGCACAAAAAAACTAGAGAGGACCTCATCATCAACAAGATAGGCCAACAAAGGTGGCTGGTTGGTTGCCTTCTTAAAAGATGCGGCTATCTTGAAAAGAAAAAGCGAAGAAGCTGAAAAAATTATATGCTACATTATGTGCACCATATATAAAGTTGTTGATGTTGCTCATTTCTATGATGGTGCATCAAGATAAGTGCTTGATAAATGAGGCCTACAGAAACAAGCGATTGCGATTGATGTGAGGCACCACCATATGATGAATGTGATGTGAGATATAATCTCAAAGAAGCTGATGAATGGAGGATGTTTTTCAAGAGAGGGTTTGATCAGTCCACTATTACTATGGACTTGGTGATCCAAAGGAATCTCCTTTGAGCCAAATATTTTGGTCCTGCATAAAGCCTTTCATAACGCCCCTAGGTGGCCATAGGAGTGAGGTGTGATGAGAGGGACCGCCTAACCAACCACAACAAGCGATTATACCCCCCACCCTTACATTAAAAAAAAAAAGAAAAACAAAAAGGGAAAAAAAAAAAAAATCAACGAGTGATGATGGTGAGGTGCTCGCAAAGGACCAAGAATTGCACCCTGTGCCATGTATCATCGGTAAACATGAATTCTGATCTTGCCTGAAGAAATTTTGAAATGAGATAAGCACCAATTCAGCAATCCAAGAACCATAAGCTGACTTGTTCTGAAAAATCCCATGATTTTAAGCATCCACTGGCAACCATAGAGCAAAGCTCACAGAGCTTGTAACCTTAGAAACTTAGTACTTAGAGGCAGCAAAAAATTATGGATTTGAAAGCTAAAAATTTACATTAAAGTTTGATTAACAAATGATTTTAAATTAATTGGTTTGAACAATAGCAGGTGCTATCCACATGTTTTATTATTAAACACTTCTGTTTGTATATATATATATATATATATATATATATATATATATATTAATAATAGTTATACACATTTATGAATAAAAAATATAGTTCTTTTTATTAAAAAATATAATTCTTTTTTTAAACTGCTTGGTTCATCCTAGCAGTTTCAAAAGTCATCTACTAAATTATATGAAAGAAAGTTTTCTGAGTAATAATGTGGTCACAACCCCACAACCAAGGTTTCAACATGAACCTCCTCCATGATGGGTAAGCTCGCAGGAAAGATAGACCAATTAACCGGGCTAGGAGTAATTATTGGCTTCATCTGCAAAAGAAGTGAAGACACCAATTTTATTAGAATAAAATGCCAAGTGGAGCCACTGTTTGGAAACTCACCCACTCGAATTATGATTATACTTGAAAATACACCCGACCTAGATGGGTCCTGACCTGATCCAGTCCTAATGAATTGGGTTGGTCAACATGTTGACTAGATTTTGATCTGATCTGAACCCGATAAATTTATATTTCAAATCAGGTTGAGTTCGGATAAAAGCTATCCTGATCCATTATCCAATCCAAATCCGATCCAATCTTATATATATATATATATATATGTATATATATATATATATATGTATATATATATATATATATTATTTAATACATATATATATATATATATATATGTATATATATATATATATATATATATATTATTTACAAGAAGTGTTAATAAATATCTAGTTGTTTAACTTTGTTTAATGGATATAACTTATGATGATTTCTTGTATTAATTTGATATTTTATTATAGTAATAGATGTTAAAATATAATGTTATTATGTTGACTATGGTGGTCTAGAAAATTTTATTTAGACGTGGCAGGTACCCAATCGGATAACCCAATATCCAGTCGAGTAGGGTATGGATAAAGAAAGTGTTGATCCACCAGGTCACGGGTCGAGTTTGGGTGATATCGATTCGGATTTGAGTCGACTCAGACCTGCATCAGATCCAATCAATTGCCAAGTCTAATTATGATCCACTGGATTTCTACCGAACTAAGTCAACTAGTAACTTGGTTGGCGGTTAACTCATTAATTTGTATAGCAATAATAAAATATTCTTAAAATATAAAAATAAATAATTGATGTATATTAGACCAACTAACAAATTAAATAACCATTAAATCATAAGAGCCAAAATCATCCAGACCATCAAAATTATAAAATGATATTCCCACTTATTGGCATAAAATTTGTTTATTTTGTCAATCCATAAGTAATTCATTAGCTGAGAAATGTGGCACAAAACTAATCAAGCATTAGTTAATTGAGAACACGGGGATTTCTATAGATCAAGAAACTATAAAATATTCAGATCACAAAAATTTATCAAAGAAAATAAGATCATACAAATGATAAAAAGCTTGATTTCAAGGTTAAAAATAAATTGAGATTGATAGATTGCTTGATGTGAGGTTTAAATAACTAGTTTTGGAAGGTTTAACATATGGAACCTGTAAAATCTTGGAATCTTATGAAGTGATTAGAGTCCACGGTATATTTGTATCCATAAAATTTGAGGTATTTGTGAAGTAATTGGAGATTGTAGTTGGAGTTTCTGTTATAGATTGACCATGTTGGAGCATCCATTCCACATTTTATTCCTCCGACTTTTCCATATAAAAATGAATAAATTTGGATTTGTTTGGATGATTAAATTGAAAATCCTATAGGTAGCTGTTAGTTTGGATATGGTTGCACCGACCAAAAATCATATGGGGCTAGCATCAGAGAAAAAATTATGGAAGCCGCCTTTATAGTTTACCATATTTTTTTTAATATTCCAAAAATTAAAAATTCTACATACTAATGGAGTCATTAACCTAATAATTAAAAACAAAAAAATTATGGTATTCTTTTTCTTCTTTGTTTTCATAGTATATTTTTTATTGATACATACTACATGGCTAAATGATACATATCAAATAAATTAATCATCAAGCAAATCAATATACATCTTTAGATAAATAGATACATAATTTTGGGAACATGAAGTTCACTAATATACAATACATGACTAGATGATGTATACTTAATAAATTAGTTATTTAGTAATCCAATATACGCCATCAAGCAAATTGATGCATAATTTCTAAAACATCATATTTATTAGTATATACTATGTAGTATGGTGGTATACATTCATTGACCTTCTGATACATATATAAGCCTTTTTGATATATATTTAGCAGTGAGCTATTACATATCTCTAGATATATTGATACATATTTTTTATAATATGGAGTTTACCAATATATAGTATACAGTCAGATGATATATGCTTAACAAATTGATTATCTAATAAAGTAATATACACCTCTAAGTAAATCGATAAATAATTTTTAGAACATTATGTTTACCAGTACACACTACATGGTATGGTGATACACATTCATCAATTTAGTGATATATGTATTGCAACCTTCTTTGATATATACCTAGTATTGATCCAATATATATATTTAGATAAATTGATATACAGTTTCTAGAATATGTTTTTTACCTAGAAATATGTATTGAATCATTACTCAATATATATCGAAGAAACTTATAGTATATATTAGGAAGTCAATGAGTGTGTATCATTAGGCTATGTAGTATGTACTAATAAATATAATATTTTAAAAATTATATATTAATTTATTTAAATGTATGTATTGAATTGCTAGATGACTAATTTGCTAGGTATGTATTATTTGGTGAATTCTATATTCTAAAGATTGTGTATCAATTTATTTTGAGATATATATTGATTTATTTAATGATTTATTCATTTAATATGTATGATATAGCTATGTAGTGTGTATTAATAAAAAGAATATATGAAAAATAAGAAAAAAAGGGAGAATACTATAACTTTTTTGGCAAATCATGAGACTCATGATTTCATTAGTAAAAAAAAATTAATTTATTCTTTAATATTAATTTTTTAAAAAAATATAATAAATTATGAAATTTGTTTTATAATTTTTTTCTTTAGTGTCTATCCCATATAATTTTAATTTGTATCGACCGACCGTGTATAGAAAAAATTTGAGAGCCACGACAACGATTTGTAACGTTTTTCGTCCATCCAGTATGATATCGATAAGCCGCCAATGGTTCGCAAGCCAACAACAAAGTTCAACAGGCAACTTATGACCCTCATATTGGTCAAACTGACATGTTCGAATTTGAACTACCATGTTGGTGTATATACAATTTGCTCTGCCATGGAGTTAACCCTTGGTGGTCAAGGTATTTGTTTTACTTCCGTGAGTCCATTAAATCCTCGATGGGTTCAAATTTGTAGATGCGTTGAAAGGTTGATGACTCGTGAAACTTTAATTGCAGAGCTAACTTTGGCTGAGCCAGATGTACTGAACACAGGAAAGGTACTTATGGTATTCAAAACATAGCTCACCTCATATTATAAGTGGGCCACATGGAAATGTGGCACCATCTATATTTTTGACGTCTTTGCTTTCGGCTTGGCGTGTACGAGGTCAAATATAGTCTCCGTTATTTGATCTCCCTATTTTTTTTTTCTTTCTATTTTTTTTTTCTTTGTGCAATGGAGCACTCATACATTATAAATATAAATACAGCAAAAAATATCAAAAATAAGCACATCCCAAAATGCCTCAGATATTTCGGTAAACTCCATTCAAACAATATTATCAGGATGCTCCACTATAAAGGAGGCTATCCAATCAACTGCACCATTGGCCTTTCGATAAACATATTTGATATCGACCGAGGAGCATCCTTGCAACAGATGATAGGCATCCCTTAGTAAAGAGTGAGTCGTCCCGATCCTTTGCTCCTTTCGTAGCCAATCAATCACCTTTATCGAGTCTCCCTCGACCACTAGCTTGTCCGCTGTAGCTACATCCTCGCAAAAGATATACCAGCCCATGCCGCTCTCAAATCAGCTACAGGGACGGTATTGTTCTCGAGATAACATCCACTGGCAACAATCATTTTGGAATCAGGGTCTTGGATGACAAAAGCAGCACCGTCTTTGGAGCCTCTAACACTACCATCAAAATTGACCTTAAAAAAACTCAAGGATGGAGGCTCCCAGGTAAGAAAACCATATGAGTCGTTGCTTGAGCAGCAAGGGAGTCCTAGATCTTCCAAGTAGCTAAGGTCAAATCAGACAACATCATAGTCATAATCTCACGAGCCTGCACCAGAGCCCTCTCAAGGATGAATCTCGTCGACTGCTAGAATGCCTCAAAGGTACCCCTGCTGTTGGCAAGCCAAATATGGTAGACGATATGAGCCGCTCTAATCTACAAACTCCTAAAGGAATCAGTTTGCAAGCTCTGTCGAAAGCCATCAAGGAAGCATTGGGTTGGCACCATTGAGACACTCACCATGTGGGATAGCCCAGCCAAACTCTAAACCTGTCGAGCCTTGGGACACAGAAATAAACATAGTCCAATGACTCCTTAGCACATCCGCTTTGATAGAGCAAGAAAATGTCCATACCCCTAGCATGCAGGATCGTCCTAGTTAGAAGTTGACGCTAAGCCACCTTTCAGAGAAAGAGTTGAATCCTTGGGTGGACACCCAGTCTCCAACTCATTGACTATTAGCAATAGTATTAGTGATGGCAAAAAAGTCCATCGCTAATAAAGACTTTTTGCCACCGTAATATCGATAAAGAAGATCGTCATCGGTAATACTATTAGCGACGGCAACATTGATATAAGCAATGGTAAGAGCCATCTCTAAAAGTCTAATTTTTTTTAATATTTAAAAAAAATTAGCGATGGTAAATTATAATTATTAGCGACAAATAGAATGCTGTCGCTAATACCTCACTATTAGCGATAGCTTAAGCCACTGTTAAAATTATTTAAAATTTTTATATATTTTTATAATATTTAAATATAAAATATATATTAGTGATGGTATTTTTTTAATATTAACGATGAAAAGCACACTGTTGCTAATACATTTTTAAAAATAATAAGTTGGGGAAAGAATGGTTATTTTAAAATGTTATTGGCAATGGAATTAGAGACAGAGATTTGCCGTCGCTAATAATCCAGACCTGGTTTAAATCTATTTCAAACTCGATTCGAATCTAATTCAAAATTCTACCAAATCTAATCTAATTAGGCTTTGAATCCAAATTCTATTAAGATTATAATATCTAATAAATCTTAAATTAAATAAAAATTAATTAAATTAAATCTAATTTAAATTAATTAAAAAAATGACTTTTAATTTGGGTTCAATTCGAATCAAATTCGAAATCTCATCAATTCAAATTTACTTAGGCTTTTAATTCAAGTTCTATTTGGATAGTAAAATTTAATTACTTTCAAATTAAGTTAAATCTAATTAAAGTTAAGTTAATTTAAATAATTAAAAAAATAATTTTTAATTCGAAGCTGATTCGAATTCAATTTAAAATCCTATCAATCTTAATTTAATTAGATTTTTAATTTAAATTTTACTTGGATAGTAAATCTCAATTATCTTTAAATTAAGTTAAGCCTAATTAAATTTAAGCTGATTTAAATCAATTAGAATTTGATCTATGGTTACATTCGAATTCAATTTGAATATAATTTGAAATCCTATCAAACCTAATTCAATTAGATTTCGAATTCAAATCCTACATGGATTATAAAATTTAATTAACCTTAAATTAAATTAAGATTAAATATATTAAAATTAATTTAAATTAATTAAAAAAATAATTTTTAATTTAGATTTAATTCGAATCTAATTCAAATTTGATTAGAAAATCTATTAATCCTTATTGAATCAGACTTTAAAATCTAAATCCTACTTGGATAGCAAAATTTAATTACTTTCATATTAAGTCAAATCTAATTATATTTAATTTAATTAAAATTAATTAGAAAAAATAATTTTTAGTTTAGGTTTGATTTGAATCCAATTGGAACTCGATTCGAATCTAATTTGAAATTTTGTCTAGCCTAATTCAATTAGACTTTCAATCCAAGTTTTAATTAAATTTTAAACTAAATTACTTTAAAATTAAATCAAGTTTAATTAAATTCAATTTAATTAATTAAAAAAATAATTTTTAAATTAGATTCTATTTGAATCAAATTCGAATTCGATCCAAAATTCTGTCAAATCGAATTCAATTAGACTTTAAATCCAAGTCCTATTTAGAATATTAAAATTTAATTAATCTCAAATTAAGTCAAGCCTAACTAAATTTAATCTATTTTAAATCAATTAGGACTTGATCTATAAATTAATTAAGTTTGAAAATTTAATAAAATTTGATATTGACTTTTAACCACCCAAAAAATGATCTAGAAGAAAAAAAATTAATATTAAAATATATTTTTTTAGAAAAAA
This sequence comes from Cocos nucifera, assembly GCA_006176705.1. Classification (NCBI taxonomy): domain Eukaryota; kingdom Viridiplantae; phylum Streptophyta; class Magnoliopsida; order Arecales; family Arecaceae; genus Cocos; species Cocos nucifera. Next base: position 807,519 of record QRFJ01000458.1, read on the forward strand.
TATAATTATTAGTGATAGCTTTAGCGACTGAGAGCTTGCCATTGCTAATAATTTTTAAAAATTTTTTTAAAAAAATTTAATATAATTAGTGATGGTGTTTTCGTATTAGCGATAATATTGCCGTTGGTAATAATTTTTTTCGATGGCATCACCGATGTTCTTTTGCCATCGATAATTATTAAAATTTTTTAAAAAATTAATATTAAAATTTAGTATTATTAGCAACAGCACTTTGTTATTAGTGATGGGACTATTATTGATAATAACTTTGGCATAGAAACTATAATTTTATCGATTATTTTATTGATAGTAGTCTTATCATCGGTAATAGTCCAGCCATAAACCTTCACTTATCTTGTTGGTGAAAAAAATTTTTGACTGAAAATTCCTTAATGCATTTTTTGCTCCTTGTGCATTCTTCCTGGCGTTCCCCTCTTCCTGCATCTCTTCCTTTCCGGTGACCCAACCCTGCCGGTGCCTCCTACGCCACAGCCCCAGCCCCTCTTCGCTCGAGCCATCGATGCTCCTACGCGGCCACCCCAACCCTACCTCCCCCAAGGCTGCTCGGACCCCACAGCCCTGGCCTTGCCTCGCCCACTGCCATCTTGACCCTACTGGCATCTCCTACTCCAAGGTCCCGAGCCAGCCGCCCTTGCCCCACCTCTCCTACGATCGTGTCCACCCATCGGTGCCTCTTGCACTGCGGCCTCAAACTAGCTACCCCATCCCTGCCTCTTCTACGACTATCCCTATCCCACCGGCATCTCCTACGCGATGGCCCCGAGCCTGCTATCCCAGCCCTGCCTCTCCTGTGGCCGCCCCCACCCCGTTGGTGCCTCCAATGCCACAGTTCTGAGCCTGCCACCCCAGCCCTGCCTCTCTCGTAGCCACCCCACCCCATCGGTGCCTCATTGTTCGCGGCCCCAGAGCCTGCTGCTCCTATCTTGCTAGCTTTCTCATGGCCCCATCCCGATTGGTTTGACCGCACGACCCCTGCCTCACTGCCCTCAACCTACACAGGAGAACTAAGAAGAAATGCTGCAAAATTTTTTTGACCGCTGTTGCATATCGTTTGATTATTGTAATTGACCAATATAATTAATGTATTTTTTGAATGGGATAGAATCTATCTTTACTTATTAGTTGATGATAGAATGCATTAATTAATTATATAAACCATTTTGAATGAAAAAATAATATTTTATAATTATTTTATATTTATTTATATATAGAATTCTTAGATAATCGATCATGGATCATAGTTGGATGGATCGTCGAGTAGTCAATGGAGAGATTTCTGCTAAATATAGGGAGGGTGTAGAGTACTTTTATAATTTTATTTTGATAATGCAGCACTCTTACATCAGGAACGAGCTCATTGTCCTTGCAATAGATATGGCAATAGAAAAATATTTGATAGAGATACAATTACTATCCATTTGTATAAGAGTGGATTTATGTCCAACTATAAGCATTGGTACCTGTATGGAGAGACATGGGAGAAAATTGCAAGGGCTAGAATTGAGTAGGACATGGACATAGATAGAATGGTGGATATGGTTATGGATGCGGCTGGTTCTAAAGTTTATCTAGAATATCAAGGATGATCTAGAAGTTGGCAGTGGTAATTTCTATCATATACTGAAAGATGCTGATGAACTACTATGGTCGAAATGTAAAATACATACTGTACTATCGACTGTATCAGAGTTGTTGAATTTAATGGCCGAGTTTAATATGATGGTCAATTATTACGATAGGATGGTGGCAATAATAAAAAAATGCTACCAAGGATGAGAAGTTTGGTGAGAGCTCCTATGCTTCAAAAAAAAATGGTAAAAGAGTTGGGCATGGGATATGAGAAAATAGGTGTATGCTATGATAGTTGCATATTTTTCTATAAAGAGGACCAATAGAAGAGCTCATACGGCGTATGTGGTGCAAGTCGATTTAAGCTGTGGCAAAAGGGTAAGAATTAGAAGGACATACCATGTAAGGTTCTTCAATACCTTCCTCTGACATCTAAACTTCAGAGGCTCTACTTGTCCAAGAGTACTATCGGGCAGATAAGATGGCATAAAGAAAGACCATGCAAGCATCCTAATATGATGTATCATCCGTCGGACAGTGAGGCATCGAAGCAATTTGATGCTTGCCACCCTTTATTTGCTCATGAATCATGCAATGTTCGGCTGGATCTATCTACTGATGACTTTACACCATTTGGTCATGTAGCAGCCCCTTATTCATATTTGCCCGTCTTTATTGCTTCATACAATCTACCACCTAGGATGTGCATGAAAGAACATAACATCTTTCTTACATTACTTATTCCTGGTCCATGACATCTTGGTAGAAGCATTGATGTATATATGAGATCTCTTGTTGATGAGCTGAGGTTGTTATGGTCCGATGGCATTCATATTTTTGATGCATCGAAAAAGCAGAATTTTCTAATGAAGTCTATGTTGATGTGGACTATTAGCAATTTTTTTGCTTATGAGATATTGTCAGGATAGAGTACTCATGGAAAGCTAGCATGTTTTTATTGTATGGAGAATACAAAATTATTTCTACTTAAGTATGGTCATAAGCCCTACTAGTTTGATTGTCATCGTCAATAGCTTCTTGAGCATCATTCCTTTTAAAAGTAGCAGGATAGTTTTAATAGGAATAAGATAAAGAAGGACCATGCACCCCAGCGACTCAGTGTTGCCCAAGTATGGCTTTCCAAGAGGAGGGGCTTGAATTGGGTATTTAAAATTTAAGCTTGAGATATGAGCAAATTAAACTAGTTATGTGCTTAAATAAAATAAGCAATGTAATATACAGTAAATGAGAGTAATAGAACACAACACATAATCATAAATACAATAATTTTATAGGGGTTCGATGCCAAACTCAGCGCCTACGTCCACTCCCTAAGTAAACCACTTAGAAACTCAACTATAATCACTAGGCTTGATTACAGTCCGATTATTTTACTTAGGTTTACAATCCAATCCAATTGATTTTGATCTTGGCTCACCAACCACAACCATACAATGATTATTTTTTCAGGCTAACAATCAACTTCGATGGTTTTAACTTTAGCTCACCAATCAAACCATACAACGTCCAACTCTAGGCTTAGACTAACTCAAGTTTCTCAGCCCAAAAATTTAAAATAAAAAATATAATAAATAAAAATAAAAATAAACTCTTTGAAGCTTAAGAGAAGAAATTTTAGAAGCTTGGCTTATTGGCTTGATTTCTTCTCTTTGAATGCTTAAGAAAAGTAGTAGATGATCTTCGATAGCAATGATGGTGCGGACACCAAAGCCATCAAAAATTGGTGACATAATTTAGATTCAACTTGGATTGAAAAAGCCACATCAGATTAACTCTACTTCAGTTATTTGGTTACAGTTCTTTTGATTTAATCAATTAGCTCTTAATTGGTGCGGATACCAGAGCCACCAAAAGTCGGTGACATAGTTTAGATTCAATTTGGATTGAAGAAGCCGCATCAGATTAACTCTACTTCAGTTATTTGGTTTAAGTTCTTTTGATTTAGTCAATTAGTTCTTTTAATACATTTAGTTTTGGATCCATAGGACTATACTTGTGTTTATATTGGATTAAAGCCTTATTCGAAAAGGGACCATCATAAAAAAGCAAGCTTGAATCATGTCATCTTTGGAGCCACTACTCTCCACATACCCAAAAAGAAAATACACACGCCAGCATGTGCCTGTCCAAGGATCCTCATGTTAAGTTGTGCCAAGCATCAAGCATCTACATGGAGTTTCTTTTCTTTCCTAGAATTTCTTAAGAATTTTTGATTTTTTACTTATTTTGTTGAAAGACTGATTTTTTTTTTCCATGGTTTCATAAAAGATAGATATGATATATTATTATATTTAGAAACCAGACATAATATTTTACTTTTTTGTTGGGAGGGTTGATTTCTTCCTTATAAAGAGAAGATGATTTCTAAAGAAATAGGACCCCTAGGGACCTATATAAACCCATGTATCTTTTATGAATAAGACAATGAATGTATGAATGATTTTACCCATAAATACTTGTATCAATCACTCCGAGAGAAAGAGGGTGTGAGATCCAAAATCGTCCCACGAGAGGAGGGTATGAGGCCCACTTTCTTTTTATCCTTTTATCCTTCATCTACTTGAGATCTAGTATTCCTACAATCCCGAATCATCTTTACCATTTGTCTATTCAAGTCTATTCCACTAAGAGAAGATCTGTCTCCTCTAAGATTTTCATCTATCATACTGAGAGAGAGGAAGAGTGATCTATTATTCTACAGATCAAATATTGACAAGGACTTTTGTTTCTTCTTAATTAATTTTTGATGTTTTACTTTTTTTTTCAGATCTAATGTTGGTAAAGATCCAATTCTTTATCAATAGATATGCTTGGTTAAAAGATTAAGAGCCATAATCAGGGTAGTTTCTTAACTCTTACGATCTGAATTCTTCTTATCTTTTTGGATTTTCTTGCGGGTTTAATTTCTTGCTATCTTTCGTTTCATTCATATTTCTTTTAGCATTTATTCATGAGTATGTTTAATTTCTACTATCTATTTATTTATTTTATTATTGCTAATTATTTACTGATCTCTAAAGTAGCACTCATCTGTATTATTTAGATTGAGCTTGCTTTGGTCCTGTGTTAATCAATCATGTCTCTTGAGCAGAGTATAGGCAACTATACTGTCCATCTTGAGAATAATGTGCCATGGTTGGATGTGATTTATTATTGACAAACAGAAGAAAGCTTATTCTTTTCTTTTTTTTTTAGGTCATCCCACATCAATTTGGTATCAGAGCCAAATTGATTAGGACTTTAGTTTAAATTCTATAATTTAAATTTTTGCAAGTTAAATTTTTGCATTTTAAATTTCGTAATTCACTTTCCAATATTTTATTATTTTTTATTTTTTTCTTTCTTACTGTATCTTATTGCTGCATCCTGAACTTGCATGACCACTAGATTAGGTACCTAGTACCAACGACCTACTTTTCCATCTAGTATCAATATGGATCCCAATACAACAGCTATCATTAATGCCCTAACTGAGAAGTTTGATGACATGAAAGATTTTATAAAAATCATGAGTGAAAGAATAGCAGTACTAGAAGAAGCTAGGTAAAGATGATCTAAACCTGAGTCTCCCTAACTGTCTATAGGATAGAGAAAAAAAATTTAGACTTAGATCGATCTATAGCAACACGCCCACACCATAATTAGTTCGACGAGGATGAACATGTCCTTAGAAATATGAAGATTGAAGCTCTAAGTTTTAGTGGTTGTCTAGATCCGAGAGAGTACCTAGATTAAAAATCAGGCATGGACCACTATTTTGGATGATACAAAATATTTGAAGGAGAATTAGGTTTGCTAGGCAAGCCCGACTTTATTGAGAAAGTATCGAGCATCTTCTCAACCAGAGAAGACAAGATTCGATAGAAACTTAGGATGAAATGAAGAAAAAATTTAGAGAAAAATACCTCCCCATCTCCTACCAACAAAAATTTTTAGATCAGTGGTAGAGACTTACTCAAGAAAATATATCAGTCATAGAGTACATCATTAGATTTGATGAGTACCTTATAAGATATGGAGTAATCAAAGATAGGATTGTTACTTTATCTAGATTTAGAGCTGAATTATGAGAGGATATCCAATGTGAGCTCTTTTTATAAGAGGTAATCATGTTAGAACAAGCTTATCAACTTACCCTAGATTTTGAAAGATTTTTTAGGAATTCGACCATCCGTCATCTTGAACTTAATCGAGTAACCCCTTCTGGATCGAGATTCAATACTAACCAGGCTCGGAGTAACAGACCTCCACCTACAAATTCTATTGTAAGAAAAGAAGATAGAGAAAAAGAGTTGTAGGAGAGTTATCTAAGAGAAGTAGTTCTTGATCCCACTACTTTAATACTAACCAGGCTTCATTTCCGACATGTAGGATCATGTCTTCATCTCTCAGCCTTCTGTTATCCTCAAGATCCTGCATGGAAGTACATAGATGAGCACTAGAACTAGAGTCAAGCACCCAACTGAATGCAGAAGAAATCATAAGGTTAGACTCAATAACGAGCATACCTCCAGAACGACCTTCCTTCTTGTTCTTCAGGATGGCCAGGTAAGTAGGACAGTTCCACTTCCAATGGCCATCACTATTGCAATGAAAATACTTTTCTTTGACATTGGCCTTCTTCTTTGGCTCTGCCTTCTTCTTCTTTGCTCCTTCCATATTTTATTTTTTCGCAGACTTCTTTTTCTTCTCAGAAGACTTTTTTTTGGAAGAAGTCCATTCCATAGCAAGAACTGAGCCTTTAGAATCTTTCATAGAAAGCTCAGCGGTGACCAGCATGTTCATTAATTCGACCAAGAAATTTTAAAGTTTATGCATGTGGTAATTCATGATGAATTGCCAATATGCATCAGTCAAGGATTGCAGAATAACATCATTCTGTAGATCCAAGTCTAACTTCACATCGAGCTTCTCAAGCTCTTCCAAGTCCTTGATCATTATCAGATAGTGATCTTGGACTGACTGCCCATCATGCATCTTAGCCTTAAAAAGTCATTTCATGATTTGATACTTGGCTGCGCGACTCTGTTCACCAAACATCTCCTTGTAGGTGAGCCAACATTTGGCGAGCAGTCTCCGATATCTTCATGTTGGCGCTGGAGCTCATCAGACATCGAGCCCAACATGTAATATCTGGCCTTATTATCTTCATCTATCCATTTTTCTAGAGATGCTCTCTATTCAGTGGATGGACGGGCTGGTAAGGTGGGAGGATCCTGATCTAATACATGGGTTAACTTCTCAGAATCCAAAACTATTTTGTAGTTTCTGAGCCAATCTTTATAATTGGATCCGGTCAGTCTATGTGTGTTTAGGATACGTGCCAATGGGTTGGACGCAGATATTTTTCTGTAGAGAGTCAAAGATTCTAGTTAGATATTGTAATTATGACTTGACCAATTTATTTAGGAATTTTATTTTTAAATAAATTAGCTTCCACTATTTTCTCGGATCCCTACACTCCCTCTGTAGAGATGCAAAAATCTCCATGATTAATGATTTCTAGTGGATGGTGCGGTCTCACCAACTGACTCATCACCTCACCTAATAGTTATTGGTGATGGGTTAGCCAATGAGTGAACAACTCTTGTTCAATGATTCTCTAATCATGGTGCACCCAAACTTGATCTCTAATTCATGAATCTCACCGTATCCGAAATATTGATCCACTCCTTAGTTAAGTCAGACCCACCATTTGCACAGACTGAATTTTTAATTGAGTCTCTCACCGTATCCAAAATATTGAGCCCAACTCATCCTCCAGCCCATAGCATCCAATGCCTAATAGACATGGTTGCATCTTTTCGGTGCAACTGAGCCACTGTATCCAGCCGAGAACAATCAACCCCGGGAAGGGCCCGCATATCTACAATGGTGGAAGACCTCAAACTTAATCTTTTCTTAGAAAGAATTGATTTAGGTCTCATTAAACTAGACTTGTCATAGTCATAACAATTATGACTAACCTAGTGGCATGGGTTAGCTCGGATTATTGACCACCTCAGATCAGAACTGTGTCAATAGATATGGCCAGGTAAGTGAGACCGGTGGAAGGAATATGCCATTAACTCGTACAAGAACGCATTCAGGTCGAGTAGCTTCCAATTAAAAATTAGTCGGTCGTATGTGCCAAACTTACCTTAGACACCAAATTATTGAGCCAGAACCAATTGGGTTAGCCTACAATCCAGACTCTAACCTCTGAGCCTAATTAGGTCTTGCTTGATCGTGACTCGATCTTGACCCAGACTTAATCCTATTAGGCTGGTCAATTTAAGCATTGTTGATCCCATCTAACCAACTCTTGATTCGGTTTGATCAACCGCTTAGACCTAATTGAGCTACCCAAGCCCGAACCCAGTATTATGAATATGTCTTAGATCTGAAATTCTCAATTTTAGACCTAATTAATATTTTATAATCTTAATTTTTAATTAAGTAGGGTTCATAAATAAAATATGCATAATAAATCCTAGGGTTTCAGGATCTAGGGTTTTGCAGAAAGTAAGTTTTGAATTTCTGATTAAGGATGAACGTGCAGCACCCCTACACGTCATAAGAACATCCCATCGGATGTGAGGAGAGGGCCTTTAAATCTTTCTTCGTTCTTATGATCGGATGGCTAAGAGAAATGCCTTAATCAGGAACATGCAATACTACAAAACAGTTTTAGATCTATATCATATATCTCATATACAAATTAGATCTAATCATGGCATATTTTGCATACATCTCATGTATCGAATCATGCATATTTTCAGATCTAAATTATCTCATAATAATCTAAAAAATTAGATTTAAATTGATCTCATCAAAATAAACTCTAATCTAGACAACTATGTAGAACTATTCTACAACTAGTCTAGACATGCATCAATCATATCTCATATGATGTTAAAATTAAATAATTTTTATTTACTATTTTTAGATATTATTATAATAATTATAATATTAAAAAATAATAAATAAATAGATTTAAAATATAATTTAATCAAATTAAATTAAAAATATGCAAGACTATTCTATGAAACTATTCTATTTTAGAACTAGTCATGCATATTTTCTAATCTTAGATTAAATCATTTAATTTTAAATTTTTTGATTTTAGATCTGATCACATCTCATGTGACATCTGAGATTACTTATTTTTTGATTAAAATAAATTTAAAATCAGATCTAAATACTTTAGAACCTTGGCTCTGATATCAGTTGAAGGAAAAATTCTGATTTCTCGGACCAAGTTCGTTCAGATCTGATCGGATCAAGAGATATATTTTAAAATTTTTTCCTTTAATCTAAATTAGATCTAGGATATTTTAGATCTAATTCTTATTATTTTAATAATTAAAATAAAATCTAGATAAATTAAATTAAATTTAATTTATCTTGATATAGGGCAATCCTATTATCCGTTGATGATCCTGTAAGCAGCGGAATGTTTTAGATCTAGCCACGTAAGTGCTTGACCTCTACCGGTATCCACTCAGACTAGATCTAGAGATCCTCTTCTTCTCAATCAAGTCTCCAAAAATCAGATCTGGATCTGAATTGAAGGATCTTCAAAATATCTTTCGAAGATCAGCAGTTATACTTTGCAGCAGTGCAGCCTTCTAGCTTTTTGTCGCCTTTCTCTCATCTGGATTGCACCAACCAAGATCCCAAACTACTTTGGGCATGGAGAGAAGAGGGAGAAGATGGGCTTAACATGGAGGAGGAGGAGAGAACCAGCCTTGGGGCATGGGAATTTTTAATTCACTTTGGGTTGGACGCAGGGTCTTATTTATAGACTATGCGTGATCCAACTCTTCTTCTTCCCAACCAATCACAATCCTTTATGAAATCAGATCTAAATTTGATTGATGGGAATAGAGTCCCTTGGATTTCTCCTTAGATGGTGCCTAAGACCAGTCAAAGTTGGTTCTTAGGAGTCTAAACGAAATCCAATAAGGAGATGAAGTCCCTATCCAATAGGGACTCCTGGGCGCCTCCTGCTTGGGCACACGCCAAGGGTGGCGTGCGCCCTCCTTCTTACCAGGTTCTGACAGGAGGACAGACCCCCACCATCCCTCCAATAGGTGCGTGACATATGGATAGAAGTCAAAGTGTCAATGGTCAACATTTGACCAGTCAAAGGTCAACTTTTGACCAAAGTCAAAGGACGAGAAATGGCAGGTGACCAAAAATGGTAGGTATTGTCTTACAAAATAAGACAACCTTTTCTGACCTGGACAAGCTCCAGTCAGACCAAGTGAAGGCCTTCTGATCGAGCACAAACTCCTTTGGCTCAGTCAGGACAACTATTTATGATAGTAAAAGAAGAACGTTAGGTTCAATCGAGTGCTAGCACGATTTTTTTGAACCTAATTGAATCTCATTCAGATCAATTGAACTGGATCAGTTCAATTGATGATCACCAGATTCAAACCCTTGTTTGTGTGACCCAGTTAGGTTCAGTTCTGTATGGTAATGGGATATGTCATGATCTCTATCATCGACATCATCGAAACTCTTTTCGATGGATCAGAACTCTTCTGATTCGAACAGCTAGAATGATCGATCATCTAAATCATTCTAATTGCTCCCAAAATCCACCAGTGACACCTAGCAGTATATGGTGGCAACCCATCAGAGCTGAATGCGAACCTCTTGGTGCAGCTACCTGTGTGATTAAGTTCTTCTATCTTGAGCCCCGATCAGATTAGGGTTAAGGTGAACTCGTCAAACCCTAGTTTCTGTCATATGATGTAATCATTCGATTCAAGTCCAATGTGAAAACCTAAATAGAAACTCTTTCTATTATTTCACTCTACCATGGCCATGGGCTTCTGGACTTGATTCTCATGATCATCATAGGGCTGCTCCTCTACCACCGAGGTAGATAGATTCCATCTTGATGCAATCCAGTTCCTACAATGAACATGCTATAGCCAACATACACCTCAGGATTTCCGAATGGCTAGGAGACCGAGTTAATGGTGTAGTCAAACTATAACACCCTCAAGGTGAACTGCCGATGCACCTCAGGTCAAAGAACCAGACACACCACTGCAGCATCGAGTCAGTCATTGACGAGAAGGTAGACTTCCTAATGACTACTCGAGGTGGTCACGCTCAGTGCCCTCGTTCTCTAACGAGTACCTGTACTCTCGCTCCGGTGTCTCCACACCATAGACTCAAGACTCATCTACTAAAGAGAAGCGATTGTACACCAACCTTCTGGATCAATCACCATCCTCGTGATGATCCTATGGTCGGAAGCATTTTATGAGTTAATAATGATTATTCATGTCTTAAATTTTCAACTCTTGAAAATATGAATTATCATTACCATTAACTCAAAGGATGTATCACAGACACTAAATACACATATGTGATAGAAAATAACCCATTTTATTGATTATAGTCAAAATTATAATTTTGCCCCTAGAAGTGTATTACAAGTGTCAGCCAATTCTGGCTTCTAGGGCACATATATCTAACAATCTCCCACTTATCCTAAAGCCAATTGGCTACAAGTCTAAGTCCCATCTTCTCAAGGTGGGCTTCGATCTTCTGCTGGCCCAATGGCTTTGTAAGTGGGTCTGCCATATTATCTGCGGAGTTGACTCTCTTGACCTCGACGTAACCCTTCTCGAGGTAATCGCGGATGAGGTGGTATCGCCGCTCAATGTGCTTGGATTTTTGGTGAGACCTCGGCTCCTTAGCAAGGGCTATGGCGCCATTGTTGTCGCAGTATAGAGGAATGGCATCTGATGGCATTACTCCGATTTCTGCAGCAAACTTCTTATACCAGAATGCTTCCTTCGCAGCCTCTGATGCAGCGATATATTCTGCTTCCATGGTGGAATCTGCTATCACGGTTTGCTTGGAACTCTTCCAGCTGACAGCACCACCATTGCACACAAACAGACTCCCAGATGTCGACTTTCGATCATCTATATCGGACATGAAATCCGAGTCTGTGTATCCCTGGACTTGGAGTTCTCCATTACCAAAGACCAACATCATATCCTTAGTTCTTCTTAAGTACTTAAGGATACATTTCACAGAAGTCCAGTGTTCTTCACCTGGATTTGACTGATATCTGCTTGTGACACTCACAGCATGGGCTATATCAGGTCGTGTACATAGCATGGCATACATGAGGCTCCCTATTGCAGAAGCATAAGGGATCTTGCTCATGCGTTCTATTTCCTCAGGTGTGCTAGGGCACATCTTCTTGGAAAGATGAATACCATGTCTGAAGGGTATTAATCCCCTCTTAGAGTTTTCCATACTAAACCTCTTTAGTACTTCCTCTATGTACATCTTCTGTGAAAGTCCTAGCATCCTATTCGGTCTATCCCTATAGACCTTAATTCCTAGAATAAAGGATGCTTCACCTAGGTCTTTCATGGAGAATTCCTTGGACAACCATATTTTGACTGTTGTCAACATGGGAATATCATTCCCAATAAGGAGGATGTCATCCACGTACAATACGAGGAAGACAACAGCGCTCCCACTGACCTTTTTGAAGAACACACGGTTCCTCTTCATTTTTGATGAAACCAAACTTTTTTGATCACATCATTGAAACGAGTGTTCCAGCTCCGAGATGCTTGCTTAAGTCCATATATGGACCTTTGCAGCTTGCAAACCTTGTGATCAGTATCACTGGATGTGAAACCTAGCGGCTGTTCCATATAGATATCTTCCTCAAGATATCCATTTAAGAATGCCATTTTCACGTCCATTTGCCATATTTCATAATCGAAATAGGCTGCAATGGCAAGCAATGTGCGGATGGATTTTAGCATAGCCACTGGGGAAAAAAGGTATCCTGATAGTCAATGCCTTCGCATTGACTATAACCTTTTGCCACTAGTCTAGCCTTGAATGTCTCCACATTCCCATCTGCACCAATCTTTCTCTTGAAGATCCATTTACACCCAATAGGTACTATACCTTCTGGTGGATCTACCAAGGTCCAGACTTGGTTTGAGTGCATCGAGTCAATTTCTGACTGCATTGCCTCTAGCCATTTCTCGGAGTCGATATCTGATATCGCCTCATTGTAGGTTTTGGGATCATCACCATGAGCACCATTACCTACGAGGAACATTTTCTCTACTTCCTCTGAAATAATACCTAAGTATCTTTCAGGGGGATGGAAAACTCTTTCCGATCTACGAGGTGGAGGAGGTAGTGTTCTTATTGGCTCAACCTGATTTGGTTCCAATTGGTCCTTAGCTCGTTGTACTTGTGAGACTTTCTCATCAAGCTTAATCTGCTTTCCAATGCCGCTATCTTGAATAAACTATTTTTCAAGAAAGATGGCATGTCGACTCACAATCACATTGTGGTCTTCTGGAATGTAGAAATAGTATCCTAATGACTCTTTAGGATATCCTATGAATCGAGCTCTGAAGGACCTAAACTCTAACTTGTCCGCTTGTTGTCTTTTGACATGAGCCGGACAACCCCAAATTCTGAGATGACTCAGACTTGGTTTCTTACCATGCCATATCTCATACGGTGTGGTAGGAACGGTTTTAGAGGAAACCCTATTCAGTAGATAAATTGAAGTTAACAATGAGTGTCCCCAAAGAAAATCAGGGAGGTCTGTGAAGCTCATCATGGATCGGACCATATCCAATAGAGTCCGATTTCTCCATTCTGAAACCCCGTTGAGTTGAGGTGTTCCTGGTGGAGTCCATTGAGAGACTATGCCATTTTTCTTGAGATAGTCTAGGAATTCTCGGCTAAGGTATTCACCTCCTCGATCTGATCGAAGAACCTTAATGGGTTTTTCAGTTTATTTTTCTACTTCATGTCTGAATTCTTTGAACTTTTCAAAAGCTTCAGACTTGTGTCTCATAAGATACACATACCCATACCTAGACAGATCATCGGTAAAGGTAATGAAGTAGACAAAATTGCCTCTAGCCGGCACATCAAATGGGCCGCACACATCAGTATGTACTAGGGCAAGGAGATCTGTGGCCCTTTCCCCATGTCCTACAAAAGGGAGTTTAGTCATTTTGCCTTGAAGACAAGATTCACAAGTTGGATATGACTCGAAAGTCAATGGACTCAATAGCCCATTTTTCTCCAATTTGTTGATCCTATCTTCTGCTATATGACCTAATCTCAGGTGCCATAGATATCTATCATTTGGACTATCCCTAGGTCGTTTGGCATTCACGTTTTGCTCGATAGTTAGAACAGGTACATCAATATGTAGCTGATAAAGACCATTAATAAGAAAACCATTTGCAATTTTATTTCTTTCATAAAGAATGTTACAATGGTCCTTAAAGAAGGTAATCACATAGCCTTCTAGTGCTAAGCATGAAACAGAAATCAAATTCCTGCTAGCTGCAGGCACATAATAACAGTCTTTCAAAACTAAGTCTAAACCAGATGGTAATCGAAGAGGGTATGTTTCCCACGGCTACTGCAGCAACTCTTGCTCCATTACCGATGCGTAGGATCATGTCTCCATCCCTCAGCCTCCTGCTATCCTCAAGACCCTGCATGGAAGTGCACAGATGAGCACTAGAACCAGAGTCAAGCACCCAACTGGATGCAGAAGAAATCGTAAGGTTAGACTCAATAACGAGCATACCTCCAGAAGGACCTTCCTTCTTGTTCTTCAGGGTGGCCAGGTAAGTAGGGCAGTTCCGCTTCCAATGGCCGTCGCTGTTGCAATGGAAATACTTTTCTTTGACATCGGCCTTCTTCTTCGGCTCTGCCTTCTTCTTCTTTGCTCCTTCCACCTTCTATTTTTTTGCAGACTTCTTTTTCTTTCCAGAAGACTTTCTTTTGGAAGAAGTCCATTCCATAGCAAGAACTAGCCTTTAGAATCCTTTCATAGAAAGCTCAGCGGTGACCAGCATGTTCATTAATTCGGCCAAGAAATTTTGAAGTTTATGCATGTGGTAATTCATGATGAATTGCCCATATGCATCAGTCAAGGATTGCAGAATAATATCATTCTGCAGATCCAAGTCTAACTTCACACCGAGCTTCTCAAGCTCTTCCAAGTCCTTGATCATCATCAGACAGTGATCTTGGACTGACTGCCCATCACGCATCTTAGCCTTAAAAAGTCATTTCGTGACTTGATACTTGGCTGCGCGACTCTGTTCACCAAACATCTCTTGCAGGTGAGCCAACATTTGGCGAGCAGTCCCGATATCTTCATGTTGGCACTGGAGCTCATCAGACATCGAGCCCAACATGTAATATCTGGCCTTATTATCTTCGTCTATCCATTTTTTCTAGAGACGCTCTCTGTTCAGTGGATGGACGGGCTGGTAAGGTGGGAGGGTCCTGGTCCAATACATGGGTTAACTTCTCAAAACCCAAAACTATTTTATAGTTTCCTGAGCCAATCTTTATAATTGGGTCCGGTCAGTCTATGTGTGTCCAGGATACGTGCTAATGGGTTGGACGCAGACATTTTTCTATAGAGAGTCAAAGATTCTAGTTAGATACTGTAATTATGACTTGACCAATTTATTTAAAAATTTTATTTTTAAATAAATTAGCTTCCACTATTTTCTTGGATCCCTACACTCCCTCTGTAGAGATGCAAAAATCTCCATGATTAATGATTTCTAGTGGGTGGTGCGGTCTCACCAACTGACTCATCACCTCACCTAACAGTTATTGGTGATGGGTTAGCCAATGAGTGAACAACTCTTGTTCAATGATTCTCTAATCATGGTGCACCCAAACTTGGTCTCTAATTCATGAATCTCACCGTATCCGAAATATTGATCCACTCCTTAGTTAAGTCAGACCCACCATTTGCACAGACTGGATTCCTAATTGAGTCTCTCACCGTATCCGAAATATTGAGCCCAACTCATCCTCCAGCCCATAGCATCCAATGCCTAATAGACATGGTTGCATCTTTTCGGTGCAACTGAGCCACTGTATCCAGTCCGAGAACAATCAACCCCGGGAAGGGCCCGCACATCTACAATGGTGGAAGACCTCAGACTTAATCTTTTCTTAGGGAGAATTGATTCAGGTCTCATTAAACTAGACTTGTCATAGTCATAACAATTATGACTAACCTAGTGGCATGGGTTAGCTCGGATTATTGACCACCTCAAATCAGAACTGTGTCAACAGATATGGCCAGGTAAGTGAGACCGGTGGAAGGGATATGCCATTAACTCGTACAAGAATGCATTCAGGTCGAGTAGCTCCCAATTAAAAATCAGTCGGTCGTATGTGCCAAACTTACCTTAGACACCAAATTATTGAGCCAGAACCAATTGGGTTAGCCTACAATCCAGACTCTAACCTCTGAGCCTAATTAGGTCTTGCTTGATCGTGACTCGATCTTGACCCAGACTTAATCCTATTAGGCTGGTCAATTTAAGCATTGTTGATCCCATCTAACCAACTCTTGATTCGGTTTGATCAACCGCTTAGACCTAATTGAGCTACCCAAGCCCGAACCCAGTATTATGAATATGTCTTAGATCTAAAATTCTCAATTTTAGACCTAATTAATATTTCATAATCTTAATTTTTAATTAAGTAGGGTTCATAAACAAAATATGCACAATAAATCCTAGGATTTCAGGATCTAGGGTTTTGCAGAAAGTAAGTTTTGGATTTCTGATTAAGGACGAATGCGCAGCACCCCTACACATCATAAGAACACCCATCGGATGGGAGGAGAGGGCCTTTAAATCCCTTCTTCATTCTTATGATCGGACGGCCAAGAGGAATGCCTTAATCAGGAACATGCAATACTACAAAACAGTTTTAGATCTATATCATATATCTCATATACAAATTAGATCTAATCATGGCATATTTTGCATACATCTCATGTATCGAATCATGCATATTTTCAGATCTAAATTATCTCATAATAATCTAAAAAATTAGATTTAAATTGATCTTATCAAAATAAACTCTAATCTAGACAACTATGTAGAACTATTCTACAACTAGTCTAGACATGCATCAATCATATCTCATATGATGTTTAAAATTAAATAATTTTTATTTGCTATTTTTTAGATGTTATTATAATAATTATAATATCAAAAAATAGTAAATAAATAGATCTAAAATATGATTTAATCAAATTAAATTGAAAACATGCAAGACTATTCTATAGAACTATTCTATTTTAGAACTAGTCATGCATATTTTCTAATCTTAGATCCAAATCATTTAATTTTAATTTTTTCTAATTTTAGATCTGATCACATCTCATGTGACATCTGAGATCACTTATTTTTTGATTAAAATAAATTTAAAATTAGATCTAAACACTTTAGAACCTTGGCTCTGATATCACTTGAAGGAGAAATCCTGATTTCTTGGATCAGATTCATTCAGATCTGATCGGATAAGAGAAATATTTCAAAATTTTTCTCTTTGATCTAAATCAGATCTAAGATATTTTACATTTGATTCTTATTATTCTAATAATTAAAATAAAATCTAGATAAATTAAATTAATTTTAATTTACCTTGATGTAGGGTAATCCTATTACCCATTGATGATCCTGTAAGCAGCGGAAGGTTCTGGATCTAGCCACGCAAGTGCCTGACCTCTATCGGTATCCACTTAGACTGGATCTGAAGATCCTCTTCTTCTCTATCATATCTCCAAAAATTAGATCTAGATCTAATTTGGAGGATCTTCAAAATACCTTTCGAAGATCAGCAGTTGTCCTTTGCAGTAGCATAGCCTTCTAGCTTTCTGTCGCCTTTCTCTCATCTAGATTGCATCAACCAAGATCCCAAACTACTTTGGGTGTAGAGAGGAGAGGGAGAAGATGGGCTTGGCATGGAGGAGGAGGAGAGAACCAGTCTTGGGGCATGAGAATTTTTAATTCACTTTGGATTGGGCGCAGGGTCATATTTATAGACTATGCATGATCCAACTCCTCTTCTTCCCAACCAATCACAACTCTTTATGAAATCAGATCTAAATATGATTGGTAAAAATAGAGTTCCTTGGATTCCTCCTTAGATGGCACCTAAGATCAGTCAAAGTTGGTTCTTAGGAGAAGTCTAAACGGAATCCAATAAGGAGATGGAGTCCCTGTCCAATAGGGACTCCTCGGTGCCTCCTACTTGGGCACACACCGAGGGTGGCATGCACCCTTTTTCTTGCCAGGTTCTGATAGGAGGACAGGCCCCCACCAGCCCTTCAATAGATATGTGACACATAGACAAAAGTCAAAGTATCAATGATCAATATTTGACCAGTCAAAGATCAACTTTTGACCAAAGTCAAAGGACGAGAAATGGCAGATGACCAAAAATGGTAGGTATTGTCTTACAAAATAAGACAACCCTTTTTTGACCTGAACAAGCTCTAGTCAAACCAAGTGAAGGCCTCTGATTGAGCACAAACTTCTTTGGCTCAGTCAGGATAACTATTTATGATAGTAAAAGAAGAAGGTTAGGTTCAATCCAGTTAGGTTTAGTTTTGTATGGTAATTGGATATGTCATGATCTTTATCATCGACATCATCGAAACTCCTTTCGATGGATTAGAATTCTTCTAATTCAAATAGCTAGAATGATCGATCATCTAAATCATTCTAATTGCTCCCAAAATCCATCAATGACACCTAGCAGTATATGGTGGCAACCCATCAGAGCCGAATGCAAACCTCTTGATGCAGCTACCTGTGTGATTAAGTTCTTCTATCTTGAGCTCCGATTAGATTAGGGTTAAGGTGAACTCGTCAAACCCTAGTTTCTGTCATATGATGTAATCATTTGATTCAAGTCCAATTTGAAAAGCTAAATAGAAACTCTTTCTATTATTTCACTCTACCATGGCCATGGACTTCTAGACTTCATTCTCATGATCATCATAGGGCTGCTCCTCTACCACCGAGGTAGATAGATTCCATCTTGATGCTATTCAGTTCCTACAATGACCATGCTATAGCCAACATACACCTCAGGATTCCGAATGGCTAGGAGATCAAGTTATGGTATAGTCAAACTATAACACCCTCAAGGTAAACTGTCGATGCACCTCAGGTCAAAGATCCAGACACACCACTATAGCGTCGAGTCAGTCATTGACGAGAAGGTAGATTTTCTAATGACTACTCGAGGTGGTCACGCTAAGTGCCCTTGTTCTCTAACGAGTACTTATACTCTTACTCTGGTGTCTTCACACCATAGACTCAAGACTCATCTACTAAAGAGAAGCGATTATATACCAACCTTCCAGATCAATCACCATCCTTGTGATGATCCTATGGTTGGGAGCATTTTATGAGTTAATAATGATTATTCATGTATTAAATTTTTAACTCTTAAAAATATGAATTATCATTACCATTAACTCAAAGGATGTATCACAGACACTAAATACATATATGTAATAGAAAATAACCCATTTTATTGATTATAGTCAAAATTATAATATTGCCTCTAGAAGTGTATTACAAGTGTCAACCAATTCTGGCTTTTAGGGCATATATATCTAACAGAAAGTTGAAAGTATCATGTTATATCGATCTTGGCTGTTTGACAATGATGCTATGATTTATGATTGAACTAACTTCCATAGTTTTACTCATAAGGGTAAGAAGATCACGATCAATAATTTTCCACCTAAGGCTACCAATAAAAAGATAGACGATGGACTAAAAAAAGATATTAAAAAGAAAAGCCTCCATCTAATAGGTGCTAAGGAATTAGAGATGATCATAAGTAAAGGATCACCATTTTGGATGCTTGCTATGAAAAAAGTTTGCAAGGATCCTAAGGTAGATCATCCTGAGGAAGTAGTTAGCATTCTTAGTGAATTTCATGATGTCTTTCCTGAGGATCTCCCAGATCACTTACCATCCATGAGAAATATTGAGGATGCCATTAATTTGATACCTGGATCTATCCTACCCAATTTGCTCCATTATAGGTTGAACCCCACTAAGCATGCTGAGCTGCAAAGGTAAGTTGGAGAGCTGATGAAAAGAATTTATGGGAGAAAGTTTATGTCCTTATGCGATTCCTACACTATTGACTTCAAAGAAGGATCGTACATGGAGGATGTGCATAGATAGTCGTGTCATTAATAAGATCACCATTAAGTATCATTTTTCCATCTCTAGATTAGATGACATATTAGATATGATGGCCGGAACCACTATTTTCTCTAAGATTGATCTCAAAAGTGGTTATCATTAAGTAAGAATTAGATTGAAAGATAAGTGAAAAACTATTTTTAAGACGAAAGATGATTTATATGAGTGGATGGTGATGCCATTTGAGTTATCCAATACTCCTAGTACTTTCATGAAATTGATGATCCAAGTACTATGACCATTTATAGGAGAGTTTGTAGTCATATACTTTGATGACATTTTGATCTATAGTCGAATGAGGGAGGACTATTTAGATCATCTTCGAAAAGTATACCAAATTCTTGGAATAGAAAGCCTATATGCCAATCCTAAGAAATATGCTTTCATGACGAACCGTGTCATCTTCTTAAGTTTTATTGTTATCCCTGATGGCGTGTCTGCTGATCTTGAAAAGATTAGAGCAATAGTTGAGTGGCCGATACCCAAGAGCGTGCATGACGTGAGATGTTTTCATGGATTAGCAATCTTTTATTGTAGGTTCATAAAAAAGTTTAGCACCATAGCCACTCCCATCACTGACTGCATTAGAAAGGGTTTAGCACTAGTCTTATGTCTACCTAATTTTTTTAAGATTTTTGAAGTAGTATGCAATGCGTTAGAAGTTGGAATTACTGGTATCTTTAGTCAAGAATGTCATCCAGTAGCATACTTTAGCAAGAAACTTAATGATTCCAAACTCAAGTATTTAACCTACGACAAAGAGTTTTATGCAGTAGTTCAAGCCTTAAGATACTAGAGACATTACCTATTATTGCAAGAATTTATTTTGTACTCAGACCATGAAGCCCTTCGATTCTTGAATTTTCAAAAGAAACTGAATCATAGATATGGTAGGTGGGTCGAATTTTTATAGAGAATTGCTCTGCTGATGTCCTGAGTCATTATCATACTTTATTGTCCACTGTTAGTATAGAGATTATTGGTTTTGATAAGATTAAAGAAGATTATGAAGAGTATCTAGATTTTGGCAGCATACTTATCACTTTACGAAAATGATCATCTAAAGAATGCAGTGAATATACCTTTTAGGATGGTTACTTATTTAGAGGAGCTAGGCTATGTGTTTCCCGTACGTATTTAAGAGATTTTTTAGTTTGGAAACTATACACTGGAGGATTAGCTGGACACTTTAGTAGGAATAAAACCATAAAGTTGGTAGAAGTTTAGTTCTTTTGGCCAAATTTGAAAAGAGATGTTGCTTGAATTATTGTCTAGTGTAGAACATGTGTCATAGCCAAGCAGAGAAAATAGAATACCGGCCTATACACATCCTTGTCTGTACCAGACTGTCCTTGGCAAGATGTTAGTATGGATTTTGTTTTAGGCTTACCTAAGACAATTAGAAAGCATGATTCTATTCTAGTGGTTATACATAGGTTTTAAAAAATGACCTATTTTTTGTCCTATTGTCAAACGTCTGAGGCATCAAAAGTTATAAGAATATACTTTGATAAGATTATTAAATTGCACGGATTGCCCAAAACCATTATATCTGATAGGGATGTTAGATTCAAGAGCTACTTTTGAAAAATCCTATGGCACCTTCTAGGCACAAAACTAAAATTTTCTTCTGCCTTTCACCTATAAATAGATGGTCAAATTGAAGTAATCAATAGAAGTCTTGAAAATTTGTTGCGTTGCTTGATTGGGGAGCATATGGGTAACTGAGATCTTTCATTGGCTCGAGCCAAATTTGTGTATAATAGTTCTGTTAATTGGTCCATTGGCATGAGTCCTTTCGAACTAGTTCATGGATATCAACATAGAAAAATCAATAGACCTCATCCCACTGCCCATGCATGCTAGAATTTCCGAATCTATAAAGTCATTTGCACAATATGTCAAGAGTCTACATAAAGAGATCAGTAAAAAAATTAGTATTAGTAATAAACTTTATAAATAGAATATAGATTCTCATCGACGTGTCCAAAAGTTTGTGAAAAAAGATTATGTGATGGTTTGAATGAGATCTGAATGATTTTCACCAAGAACCATCAAGAAGTTACATGCTCGAGGAGCATGTTCATTTAAGATTTTAAAGAAGATTGGATCGAATGTATATGTTGTGGACTTACCTTCTAATTTTGGGATTAGCCTTACTTTTAACATTGCAGATCTCGTCGCTTATAAAGAGCCAACTTAGATACTTAATGAGTCATTTGAGCCTGAACTAACCTTTGAGAGAGAGCCTGATCTTGAGTGTCCACCAACCAAAATGATAAAGCATAATCAGATTGAGAGAATTTTGGACAAGAAGATCATCTCCACCAGAGTCGAGGCTATCAGCGGTACTTAGTTAATTAGATGTCGAGATCGATTGGAGTCTGAAGATATCTAGATCACTAGAGAAGAGCTACAACGTATTGATCCCAATTTGCTCGAGCGTCACTAGAGCAGAATCGACCCCCACTCGATAGGATTGAGTTCTCCCCATCTCGAGAGAATTGGTGCAGACACTAGAGTCGCCAGAAGTCAGTGACATAATTTAGATTCAAATTGGATTGAAGAAGCTACATTAGATTAACTCTACTTCAATTATTTGGTTCCAGTTCTTTTGATTTAGTCAAATAATTCTTAATTAGTGCGGACATCAGAGCCACCAAAAATCGGTGACATAATTTAGATTCAATTTGGATTGAAGAAGCCACATTAGATTAATTCTACTTCAGTTATTTGGTTCTAGTTCTTTTGATTTAGTCAATTAGATCTTTTGATGCATTTAGTTTTGGATCCATAGGACCATACTTGGGTTTATATTGGATTAAAGCTTTATTTAGAAAGACACCATCATAAAGAAGCAAGCTTGGACCATGTCATCTTTGGAGCCACCACTCTCCACATGCCCAGGGAGGAAATACACACGCCAATATGTGTCATGCCCAAGGATCCTCATACCAAGTTGTGCCAAACATCAAGTAACTATATGGAGTTTCTTTTCTTTCATAGAATTTCTTAAGAGTTCTTGATTTTTTACTTATTTTATTGAAAGGCTGATTTTTTTCTCATGATTTCATAAAAGATAAATATGATATATTATTATATTTAAAAATTAGATAAAATATTTTATTTTTTTGTTGGGAGGGTTGATTTCTTTCTTGTAAAGAGAAGAGGATTCCTAAAGAAATAGGACCCCTTGGATCCTATATAAATCTATGTATCTTTCATGAATGAGATAATGAATGCATGAATGATTTTACCCATAAATACTTATGTCAATCGCTCCAAGAGGAAGAGGGTGTGAGATCCAAAATTACCTCACGAGGGGAGGGTATAAGGCCCACTTTCTTTCTATCCCTTTATCCTTCATTTACTTGAGATCTAGTATTCCTACAATCTCGAATCATCTTTACCATCTACCTATACAAGTCTATTCCACCAATAGAAGATCTGTCTCCTCTAAGATTTTCATCTATCATACTGAGAGAGAAAGAGTGATCAATTATTCTACAGATCAAATGTTGACAAGAATCTTTATTCCTTCTTAATTGATCTTTGATGTTTTACTTATTTTTTTCAGATCCGATGTTGGTAAAGATCCAGTTCTTTATCGATAGATCTACTTGGTTAAAAGATTAAGAGCCCTAATCAGGATAATTTCTTAACTATCATGATTCGGATTCTTCTTATCTTTTTGAATTTTCTTGTAGGCTTAATTCTTGATATATTTCGTTCCATTCATATTTTTTTTTTGCATTTATTTATGACCATGTTTAATTTCTACTGTCTGTTTATTTATTTTATTATTGCTAATTTTTTACTGCTCTAAAGTAGCACTCAACTGCATTATTTAGATTGATCTTGCTTTAGTCCCGTATCAGGCAATCACGTCTTCTGAGCAGAGTATAGACAACTATACTATCTATCTTGAAAATAATGTGCCATGGTCGAACATGATTTATTATTGACAAATGAAAGAAAGCTTGGTCTTTTCTTTTTTAAGGTTGTCCCGCATCAAATGGCCTGACTTCTCTCAGAGTGAGGATGTTAGAAGGATAAAGGTATGTCTAGAGATCACTCCTTCCTTTTCACTATATTGCTCACACACTTGAATATGCTGAAAATCTGCTTGGAAGCTCTCTTTTCAAGTTCAAAAGTTTTCTTTTTTATCCCAAATATTTTTTTAAATATTTCTAAGATTTTCCACCATTACAAGTTAGCTAGAAGGGCTTTTGAAAGTGATCTAGCTGTTGGAAGATCAAAAATAGCCATTGGAAGGCATGTAGTGTGAAAAAGCTGTAAAACTGGAAACTAGCCATTACAAACACTAGACCAGCTTAATTTTTGATGGGTCAGCTTAGTTTTCAGTTGGATTGGCTCAGTCTCAAAGATCTTCAAACACCTATTTCTATCATCTTTCATTTTCTGAGACTGGAACGACTATTTTTTTGATTGGGTCGGTCTAGTTGTCACTGGGTCGGCTGAGTTGAAAATTGGGTCGACTCAGTCCCCTGGATCATGAAGTATCTTACTTTCTTTCTTTTCTATCTTTTGCTTCGACTGAAACTAAGTCAGCTCAGTCTCAGACTGGATCGGTCCAGTTTGCATGCCATGCATGCCAAATACTGTTTGTGATCCTTTCTTCTCCAATTTACTTTGTAGGTTAGACTTGCCTTTTTATCTTGATTTATCCTTCATTAAAACCTCTTGAAAGATGTATTAACTCTAAAGTATCTTTTCTAAAATCTTGAGTGATGAGTCTTCATTTAGATGAATGAAAATACTTAAAGTTTGTGAGCTCTTAAATTTTACAACTACACATCCTCATAAACAACGTTAATAAATTAACAATCTATACTCAAATGCTTTTGTTATCATCAAAATCAATATAGGATCCAAAATTCTTCCTTTTTGATGATGACAAAATCTTTTGAGTATAACATTTCCTTCATATTTCAAAGTGATATATTCATTCAATCTTATCAAATAACTCATACATCATATTCATTTAGATTTTATCAATTTAGATATGCTCCCCCTGAATATGATAATTATGTTCAAGTCTAAGTTAAATTTTGTGTTGCTCTCCCTTACTATGTGCTTAGGTTTCAATTTAGCAATTTGAGTTATGATTTCTTTGATATTTGTAATTACAATTAAATTGCTACTGCTTGTACATTCTTTATATAGTACTTACTTAAGTAATCCTTAAGTAATGCCCATTCTTTCCATTCTTTTCACTTAATTTATATTTTAATTTTTAATTATTATTTTATACTCATTTTTCTCTTCCTTTTTGTCATTATCAAAAATTAAACATACAATATAAGAAGAGATTAGATCAAACATAAGAAGAGATACATTTCAATCATTCATTAGGAGAATTTGATACAATGCAAGCCAAAATCAAACTTCATTCATTCATAGATATAAAAAGTTCCAAGTTCATAAAATGCTAAAGTTTGAATGTTATATATCATGAACATTTAGAATCAAAATATTCTAAGTATAACTAAATGGATTCTATATGCAACCTAATCAACACCAGGCTCTGGAGGGTCAGATGAGGCTGGATCCGTGGATGCTGAAGTATGCTGTTCGGCAAATACCTTCCTCACAATATTTTTCATCAACAAGAGAAGACCACTTGAGAGTCTACCATATACTCTAGCCAATACGCGTTGCACTATTTTCTTAATCTGATCCTCATCTAGTCTGATAGTGGATGAAGATGGAGCAGGCACTGGATGCTGTGGCATGGGCTCTGACTCATGTCTTTCTTCTCCTTCATCTAGATTCATCCAAACACCATTTACTTTATTAAACTTCATTCTTTGCATCGATTTCAAATTATAGGTGTCATAATGTTGTAGCTTCTTACTGGGTTCCCTTTCAAGACTAACTCCAAATTCTTGAAACACTAAAGTCAGGAATATTCCGTATGGCAAAGCGGGCTTGCCTCTTTAGGATGCTTCTTGCATCACCCATAATATCAGAGCTGGAAGGTTGAATCTTTCCCTCATCAGAATATGATACATAACAGCTATGTCATTCTTGTTCAAGAAATCAAATTTTCCTACTTTAGGAACAAGAATCCTAGCTGAAATATGATGGACTAGTCTATGCTCAACTGATAGGTCTCTAGCATGAATCTCTTTAAAGTGCATAGCATCTTCCCTACCAAATAGCAACTACAACCCACTTGCTCGATCATCAAGTCTTTCAACTCCTTCAGTGGGTGCCCTAAGTAAACAACCTAATTTCTCTATGGTCAAATTGATCTTAACTTTCATTACCTCTGACTCAAATAAATTAGGTTTAATCTTAGCATTTCCATAGAACTCTCGTACTAGATTTGGATAGGTTGGAAGATTAATTCTAGAGCAGAGGTATTTCCATCCTTGATATTTCAAGCCTTCTCCAAACTCAAATCCCTCACTTGCCAAGAAATCAAAGTCCACTCTTCTACCGATTGTAACAGCCCTAGAAGAGAGAGGAATGGGTGAGGAAGAGGAAGATGGTGGGGAAATCGGAGGAGACTGAGGAGGTTGGGTGGATGGTCTTGGAGGAGGTGAGGAGGACTGAGATGACCTAGATGAATAGATTTCTTGAAACTTTGTCCATCATTCTTCACCATAAATTTCTCTTCTAGGCGATGGAACTGGACATGTATGCTTAAACCAAGGAGTTACGGTTCGTTTCTTGCATGGAATGATTCTAAAATTCCACTCAAATTCAATGAAAATGGATTTGTAGGAGAAGATTTTTAGGGTTCTAGGATTTTTTTTGTAGATGGCTAAGAAGCAAGAAATAAAAAGATCGTTGGTCTATCCATTTAAAAAATAGGACACCCGACAACTTAGCCAGCCCAATTTTTTTGTGAAGAAAAACTAAGTCGGCCTAGTATTGGGATGACTAACTTTTTTTAAAAGAAAGTAATGGGATGGCTTAGTTTGGCACAGACTTGAATATTCTGAGTTTCAAGTCCAAATTTTTTTTTTTCATTTATTTTTTCTTTTCTAAATGAGATAAAAATTGAATAAATGCAAGAAAACTAACTATATCAAAATCAATCATTTCATCATATAAAAATCAATTATCATAAGTAATTCATTTAACAAATTAGATCAAATAAACCTAATTGCTTTTTAATTATGCAAAATCTTTCTTCATTCAAGGATTTAGTAAAGATATCAGCAACTTGATTTTTAGTAGGCACATATTCAAGAAGTATATCATTATTTTGAACATGCTCTCTAATAAAATGATGTCTTACTTTTATATATTTTATTCTTAAATGTAATATAGATTTTCTAGTTAAATTTATGATACTTGTGCTATCACATTGAATAGGAGTATTATTACAAGTAATACCATAATCTTCTAGTTATTGTTTGATTCACAATAGTTGAGCATAACAACTTCCAGCAGCAATGTATTCGGCTTTCATTATGGACAAGACTACTGAGTTTTATTTCTTACTAAATCAAGAGATTAAATTCACTTTTAGAAATTGATATGTACCACTTGTACTCTTCCTATCTAAGCAACAACCAGCAAAATTTGAATCACTATAACCAATAAAATATAATGAAGATTGTTTAGAGTACCATAAACCAATATCTTGAGTATTTATTAGAAACTTAAAGATTCTTTGAACTGCTAATACATGTGATTCTTTAGGTTTTGATTGATAACGCGCACACATGCATACATTAAACATTATGTCTGGCCTACTTACAGTTAAATATAGTAAAGATCCAATCATACCTTGATATAGCTTAGGATCTATTATGTTTCTTTTTGGATCTTGATCAAGCCTGGAATTTTTGCTCATGGGGGTGCCATTTTCTTTGACATTCTCCATCCCAAAATTTTTTAACATTTTCTTAACGTATTTATTTTGATTGATGAAGATCTCCTCATTTGATTGCTTGATTTAGAGTTCGAAAAAAAATACTACTACAGAATAGGGCTACGATAGTAGTTTGTAACCGCTGTCGTAGCCCAAAAAATCATCGCTATAGACTATGGCGGTGCTTATATAACCACTGCAACTGCAGCCATCGCCATAGGTCTATGACAATGATTATTGTACCAATTATAAAAATCGATGTCATAGATTGTCTATTGTAGTAATTTTTGAACCATTGTCATGTTTTGACCTATGGCAGCAGTTATATAACTACTGCCATATCTTGACCTATGATAGCGATTATGTAACTGCTGCTATAGATCTTTGGCAGTGGTTATTAAATCGCTGCCATAGGTTCTATGGCAGTAGTTGGCACGTCTATGACAGCGGTTGTAAAATTGCTATCATATATTTTAAATAATTAAAAAATATAAAATTTTTAATTTTTTTATATTTTACCTAATAAATGTAGAGATATATAATATAAAAAAATATTATTAACATAAAAATATTTCTAAAATTTTAAAATTTTATTATCGAATAAAATTTATTATAATATTTTTTTAAAAAAATACATCAAAAATCTCCTAAATCTACATCATCGTCATCACTAGGAGATAGAGCATGAGCTGGAGTCGGAGTCGGAGCTGGAGCTGGAGCTAGAGCCGGAGCCGAAGCTGAAGATGTTGGAGCTGCAATGTGGGCCAACATATCCTCAAAGCCCATGAAGGCACCTCCAAAATGCGTGCGAAGCGTCGACACCATGTCTCTCACGATGCCTTCCAGATGAGATGCATGCTCAACAGTCCGATCTGCCCACATCGCAGCATGATCTACCCATGCCAATACCTCCCAAGCTCCTCTTGACTGATGAAATCAGAAGCCTGTGAAGAGATGCTCATCTCAGACCAATAGTTGGTCGATGTTTGTTTGGGCCTACATCGGATCCTTCTAGAGTGCTTAGGCCCCAAGACCTGAGATAGATGGCCATAGGGGCAGAGGTATCTGGGCCCTCGCTCGCGAGTGCATCTAACTGATCATATAATTATAAATTTAAATAAAATTTTATAAAAAATACTATAATACTAATTATATATACTAATATATTTAATACTTATAAAAATTCTTTCGATCGTGGTGTTCATCGATCTGCCCTTCTTGTCCGTACGGCTAGATCGAAAGATGTCGCTACGATTGAATATTACTCCATCTCTCATTAGCTATAACAATTGATCAGTTTATCAAAAAAATAAAAAAATATTAATTTAATTGATCTAGTAAGATTTAGAATTTATTACCTCTCTATGCACACGATTGGCCATAGACTCACGGTCGAGAGTATGTGTATACTCCTGGGCTGTCCGATTCTTCCGATTCTGACGGAAGATAGCCTAACAAATATTTAAATAAATAATAAATATTTTAAAAAATATTTAAAGATAACTTTAAGCATATTGAAAAATTCAAAAGTTAGTAATTTTACCTCAAACTCCTAGCTCCTCCAATGTATAACCATCCTCTCCCACTGACTCAGAGAACAGTCCTGTATCCAAGAAACAAGCTCCTTCGGAGTGTCTCATCGATGCTCAAGCCATCCTCTATAGAGCTTGATCTTGTAGCTCTGGTACAACTCTCCGATCTTCTTCAGTCAGACATCTCGAGCCCTCTTGTGATCAGAAAAGTCGTACCTCCTCTACACAAAGTTATCAAAAGTCAGTTATAAAATTATTCTAATCAAACATAGTATAAACTTGCATAAATATAATTAAGATGTACTTACCCATATTTTCTTCCACACTCGGTCCTTGACAGCAGCATCCATCAATCGTCAGTCTCTGGACTCTATGAAAATAATGTCTGACCACCTCACAAGCACTCCAAAAAAGGAATACATCTTCCATGCGATCTTCCCTACTGGCCTTCCCTCTACATCATACTGCACCATCACCTGATGCTGGCGGTTCAACACATGAGCCATACGTGTGGGACCATAAAATATCCAGCTCGATGATGCACCTACAATAAAAATATATTATGCAAATATATAAGTGTACAAATAATATATAAAAAATAAATATATAATATAATAAAAATATACAATCAGATGTCGATGGAGTAGCATGTATCAGAGATGTGAATGATGGTGGAGGCTTAGATGTTGGTGGAGTAGATACCATTGGTGGAGTAGATGCCAGTGGTGAAGATCCCTAAGCAGTCGATGCGGAGGTGGATGGAGTTTGCTCCAACTGCTCCTCTGATGCCAAACTCCGCGTAACCCATTGATGGATAGGGATGAAAGCTAGATGGCATTTCGGTGCCATTGTGACCTACAATGTTAATGAACATTAATCAATATAACATGTTGAACAATAATATTAGCAACACATCAATAAATAGACTCTAATAATTTATACCAAAATGTTGAAGTCATCGCCTAGTGACATCTACAATATGGACATCACCATCGCTTTTGATAAATATTTATGGGACCTCGATAGTATCAGTTAAGTTTTGTCCTAGAAGAGTACTTTGCATGCATGGTCCAACATCATCATCAACTTTGGTATCATCAAAAATATACCTAGGCACCATCTTCACAACAACATCCTATTAAGGCTCCAAGAGATCACTAACGTAGAAGACTTGACTAGCTTGGAAGGTAAGTATATACGGTTCTTCAGTGTCGAGATGGCATTGCATGTTAACGAGAGTAAAACTATACTCTCAATCTTCATCCCAAACTGTGAGAAGGTGTCAAACCAATCGCACTTCATAAATGCAATCCTTTCTTTAGAATAATAGTCCAAGATAACTATCTTCTCCACCATGCCATAATAGTTCAAATCCTCCATATGAGGCTGTGAATTCCTTGAGCTAGCATAACACCTAGTGGTGGCGCTCAACATGACGCTACTATTTTGTGTTGCCATATTTACGGACCTACTGCAAATATTAAATCTGTAGTCGTTAATGACGAGCTGTTTATACTCACGCACGATATGATTAGGGTCTATTGAAAGAGCACGCACTTTAAGATACATCACTGAGCGATAATCTTCACCCCTAATTATTGAGATGATACCTAATTAATAAACATGTTTAAATAAGTTGTACAACGTAAGAATATATAATCACTTAAATGATCTTTGAACCATTCAAAAAATTTTTTGCTGTGCATTTTCTCTTTCTTCCACATACTTAGAGTGTCATATTTTACCCTTATGATCTCCTTGTATTTGCTGAATGTATAAAGAATAAATTTAGATAAATTAAATATTTTTTTTAATTATTATAAAATAAATAAGACTGAGTGACTCATCTTACATACGGCTCAATGATATCATAGTTGAAGAGTACGTAGTGGTGTGCCTTATCCCTTTCCTCAATGCATAAATTAGTGAGACGGTATGAAGTGAAAAATCTACGTGGCTGTGGAATGGAATCAAATGTAGGTTCAATTGGCTCATACTGATCATCCTGATTCCTCATTGGTCGATTACGATGTCTCTCGAGCTTGTTTAAGTATATGGTACAAAAATCTATATACTCTTGATCCAAATAACCTTCTGCTATAGATCCCTCCAGATGATTCATATTCTTGCATAAGATTTTAGAGTTTGAATATTTCTCTCAATAGGATATATCCATCGACAGAACACTGGACCTTCAAGTGCAACTTCTTCCGCAAGGTGCATGATGAGATGCATCATAATTATAAAAAATGATGGTGAAAATATCTTCTCTAGATCACATCATATAATCACTGCCTTTGCCTTCATTTTCTTCACATCATTCTTAAGCAATCTCTTTGCATAAATATCTCTATAAAAGTTGCAAAGATGAATAACAGTCATTCTGATATTTTTTGATAATTAAGATCAATAGCTATTAGGATCAATTGCTATTAGGATCAATTGCAAAGATGAATAAAAGTTGCAAAGATGAATAGCTATTAGGATCAATTGCTACATCAGTACATGATAATTATGAGTCTTCAATCTCCCAAGTTTGACATCCTTACTATTCACATGCTTTGATATGTTGCTTGAGTATCCATCAAGGATCTTTATGTTCTCCAATACATGAAGAAATATGGAACATTCAAAGGCATTCATAATATAGCATGCATGAGGGAGCCTCCATTGTTCTCCTCCTACCGACTCTGGATGGAGTGATCTCCTAATATTCCATTCTTTCAAGTCAAATCAAGAATTCAAGTCATCCTTAGTCTTATCTTTGATATTTAAGATTGTTGCCAATAGGAGCTCGCAAACATTCTTTTCAATATGCATTATCTCTAAGCAGTGGCGCATTAAGTTTATCTCCTAATATGGCAAGTCAAAGAAGATGCTCTTTTTTCTTCAATTAAAGTGTATCATCTTTCTTTGATCAACGCTTCCTCTTTTTACTATCAATCAGATCATCTTTCTTAAATTCAATACTGAGAGCATCCAACTCTCTAAGTACATCACTTCCAGATATCTGACTAGACGCCTCATCTTCTTCAACAGTGCCATCGAAGGAGCATGCATCCCTTCTATATGGATGATTTCGATGGAGAAAACGTCGATGCCCCATATAGCTAAAGCTCCTTTGATGTATCAACCTTCTAGATCGGATATTTTTTCCACAAACTGGGCATGTTAGCTCATCTTTGGTGCTCCAATCCGACATTAGGGCATAGGTTGGAAAGTCATCTATTGTCTACAAAAGCACTGCACACATGGAGAATGACTCATTCAGTAAAGCATCAAAAGTTGAAATACTTTAAATGCTTCATAACTGTTTTAGCTCGATAATAAAGGGCTGTAAATAAACATCAATGTCATTACCTACGTCCATCGATCTAGGGATGAGCACTGTCATGAAAGCAAAGAATTTTTTCATACACATCTATGGTGGAAGATTGTAAACATGAATAAATACTGACCATACATTATGGGCAGTATTAATATGCTTGAATAGGCTGAAACCATCGCACAACAAGTCCAACCTCACATTACATATTTCATGTGCGAAGTCAAGATGTAATTCATTAAACTTCTGTCATGCCTCTCCATCAGCTGGATGCTTCAATGCATCATCTTTTATTCGGTCCTCTTCATGCCATCTCATGTCCTTCGATGTCCTTACCAATATAAACAACTTTTGTAGTCTCAAAATCAAAGAAAAATGCTACATCAACTTTTGAGGTACATGAATCGATGTGCCGTCTTTATTATATTTTCATCTTGACACATCGCACCTCATGCAGTCATTTTGATTGACATTCTCTTTCCAATAGAGCATGTAATCATTGGGACATGCATGTATCTTGGTGTAAGCAAAGTTTTATCATTCAATAATCTTCGATGCCTCATAATTATTCTTTGAAATTTGTGCATCGTTCGAAAGAATGTCCCCCAAAAGCTCTAATATGCAGTTCACTCTATTATTACTGAACCCATTGAAGCATTTTGCATGATACAATCGGATTAAGAACTCCAGCTTCGCCATCTTTTCATATTTGAGATATAATGAAATATTAGCATCCTTCATCAACTTACGGGCCTTCTCTACATCCTTACTGTTTATCATTCCACCAACCATAGGATTAGGCATGGACATAGATGCACCGTCATTATGGCCAATAAACAAAAAAATATCACGAACTATTTGTTCTACTCCTCTATCATGTTGATCGCCTTCTTGCAATCTATCCTCACCATGTTGGTCCTAACAAATTTCATAATCAACTTTAAAGCCATAAATAGTAAGATGATCATTTACATCTTGATGAGGTAGCCACAGTCTATCCATACACTTTTTACAAGGACATTGGATCAGTCTATGGTCCCTAAATTTTTTTATAGCAAAATCAAGAAATTTTTGAAGTCCAGCTTCATATTCTGGCAAGAGCCTACTAAACTTCATCGACCCCTTATCTATTTTAAAAATGATGATACTGCAATTAAATCATGTATGAAACTTAAATTATATACTAATGTATTATAAATAAATATGCATTATAAATAAAAAATGCATCATAAATAAGGATTAAAATAAATATCATGTATAGAATTCATATTAAATATCATTTTCAGACATGCAATAAATGCATCCTATCACCAACTAATAGGTAAAGATAGGTCCTATCCCTTTCAAAAATTGCATTAATTCTATAGGTTCATTACAGTAATCAAACGATATGCAACAAGGATTGAATGAAATTTTGATAGCATTTTCTCTTAGTTCTCCTTTATAGAAAGAACAAAAGAAAAATACGATCCAAAATTTTATTTTGAATCCTTAGCATACCGTTTAATTACTGCAACTACCTATAGAATTATCTGTAATTTTTAAACTATCCAAATTGGACAATCAATTGATCATTGTACATAATTTTCTCACCCATATAATTACATATAATTGTATAGATGCTGAAGATTATGTACACTAATCAATTGATAGGTCTATCATTATGCAATGTAATAAACAAAAGCAATAAGAATAAACATTCAGAAAATATTATCCAATAAATTCTACAACATGAATTACATTTTAAATAATTAAGAATGAGCAACAGTCGTAGATCCGATCTCTTGCATGAACCTGGGTGTTAATCTAGAAATCTAAAAGAAGAACAAAGTAGATGATGGCGGCACCTTAGGATTTAAAGTTGGAACCTTAGAGAGACATGTTAAATTTTATTTGGACCCATCAAGCCAGCTCGCTCAGAAGTCGAGCTGACTTCATGCTTGAGACAGCCGACTCCATGCCTGAGACTTTTGGCTCGGGTCTTCCTCCAGTCGGCTCAATCTCGGTCTGAGCCGGCTTGGATGTGTGTCATCTCCTATTCTTGGCTATCTCCGCCCTCTCCTCCTTTTCGACTACCCATCTCCCACTTAATCTCCATCACCAGTAATTAAAATCAGATCTAAATTTGAATATCCAAATTTTGATCTGAACCCAATCCATTGACAGGTCTAGTTTAGTGATTAATAAATAATACTATGAAATTAAAATAAAAATTATACCTATGGCTTCAGAAAGGGGATCATACCGAAAGCTCCGAGGGTCGTCGGCGACAGCGCTAGAGGAAGACGATGGTGCTAGAGATAACCTGCGAAATAAGAGCAAGATAGTGAGATAGTAAGAGAAGAGAGAGAAAGAGAAAGAGGAAAGAGAGGGAGAGGAGGGGAGGGGCATCATGATGGGGAGCCGGGGAGG
This sequence comes from Cocos nucifera, assembly GCA_006176705.1. Taxonomy (NCBI): domain Eukaryota; kingdom Viridiplantae; phylum Streptophyta; class Magnoliopsida; order Arecales; family Arecaceae; genus Cocos; species Cocos nucifera. The sequence continues at coordinate 842,331 of QRFJ01000458.1, forward strand.
GGAGGGTAGGGTCGGATGGGGAGGGAGGGCGTGGTGGCGAGGATGGGGAGGGTGATGGGGAGACATGTGGGGCTGGGATGGGGAGGGTAGGGGGTGGGCAGGGCGGTCGGGGAGGGCAGGGGGTGGGCGCGGGATGGGGAGGGCAGGGGTGGTGGTGGCCGAGGATGGAAAGTGCAGCACGTGGGGTGGGACGGTCGGAGGGTTGGATGGGCGGGGGTTGGGCGAAGATCGTCGGAGAGGGGTGGCATCGGTCGGGGGGATGACTTGGGTGGAGTCTCATCGGCAATGGAGAGGAGGAGAGAGAGAGTGCGCATGGAAGGAAAGAAAATTTGAAAATTTTTAACCTAATCTATGGTAGTGGTTTTCAAATTGCTGCCATAGATCGATTTTTAACCTAATCTATGGCAGCAATTTTCAAATTGCTACCATAGATCCATGGCAGCGGTTACTAAAAACCACTATTATAGATCTACAGCAGCAGTTTTCTAATCACTGCTACAAATCTATAGCAGCAATTTTTAGTAATTGCTATCGTAGGTTGGAAATAAATTTTTTCTTATTTTTTTTCTAAATATTATATAATTTTAAAATTTAATACTCATCTTCATCATTCATTATCTAAATAATTACCATTTGAATGTTATCGCAAAAGATCCATCGATCCGATGGCCCTAGCTTCATCGATAAAAAAAATTTAATTTTGATGATCACGAATGATGATGCGATTATCTGATAGATGAAGATCTTCGATTGGTCCAAAAATCTACAATGATGATCTTGATGACATTTGTAGCATACTATTAAAGTTTCACTTCAATCGAATATCGTTATCATTGTCAATTTAGTATAAAATAATTTTGATCGTTAAATTAGAAACAAGCGATCAAAGGACTAAACGACGTCCAATTATGAGATTATTTTTTAGTTAAATGATCTTTGCTATAATTTTAATCATTTTATATGGTGATGATAATAAAATTTAAATCATTTTCATATGAACTATTCACATTAAGCAGATATTGCAAAAGCACAAGCAGAATAACCAACGGAGTTTAAGAATGGTTATCAGACGACTTATAGTTTTAGATCGTTCTTAATCTCATAAGTTGAATTTTATAATTACCATCATAAAAAATGATTAAAGTAGTAGCCAAGATCATTTATAAAAAAAATTATCTCATAATCGAACACCGTCTGGTCCTTTGATCACTTGTTTATTATTTAACGATCGAAATTAATCTATACTAAATTGACCAAGATAATGATATCCGATTGAAGTAAAATTTTGATAATACACTACAAACATAATTAAGATCATCGTTGCAGGTTTTTGGATCCATCAGAGGTCTCCATCTATCGCATCATTGTTCGTGGTCATCAAAATCAAATTTTTTTGATCGATGAAGCTAGGACCATCGGATCGAGGTGAACTTTTGCGATGACACTCTAATGATAATTATGAAGATGGATATTAAATTTTAAAATTATATAATATTTAAAATAAATAAGAAAAAAATATGATCGTGGTTAAAAAGAATCGCTGCTATAAGTCAATCTATAATAGTGGTTGCCGTTAATTGCTGCTATATATTGGATCTATTGTAGCGGTTATGAAGAACCATCGCTATAGGTTGATCTATGACAGCGGTTTCTTATAACCGCTGCCATAGGTCGATCTATAGCAGCGGTTCTTTTTAACCGCTGCCTTAGAGTCTATTGCAGTGATTTTGAAAATCGCTGCTATAGTATACACTGTCGTAGACTCTTTTTGTAGTAGTGAAGGTTGAGCTCTCCCATCATGCTCATCTCGAACTCACCTTGCATGAGATTAGCAAACTCTCTACATAAAATCTTATTAGTAGCATCGAATACAATGTTATTAATATATAATTAAATAATTAATAGATCACTTGATTTTCTTTTAATAAATAGTATTTTATCTATATTACTTTTTTTAAAATTATTATTTAATAAGAACTTACTCAATCTATCATACCAAGCCCTAGGTGCTTATTTTAATCCATATAGTGCTTTCTTAAGTTTATATACATGATTAGGTAAATCTTGACTTTCAAAGCTTGGAGGTTGTTCTACATAAACTATTCTTCAATTAAATCATTTAAAAATATACTCTTCACATCCATTTGAAAAAGTTTAAAATTCATAAAGTATGCAAATGCTAAGAGCAATTTAATAGCTTCAAGTTTAGCTATGGGTGCAAAGGACTCATCAAAATCAATACCCGCTTCTTGATTATATCCTTGTGCAACTAATCTAGCATTATTTCTAATTACATTGCCCTTCTCATCTAGTTGACTTCTAAAGATCCATTTTGTACCAATTATAAGAAAATTTTTAGGAATTTTAACTAATTTTCAAACTTTATTTTTTTTAAATTGGTTTAACTCTTCTTGCATTGCTAATATCCAACTTGGATCTTTTTCAGCTTCAATTAAAATTTTAGGTTTTAAATGAAATACAAATACAATGTGACTCATAGCTTCTCTAAGAGATGATCTAGTTTTAACTCCATGAGATGGATCACTTATTATTAATTTCTTAGGATGATTATGATCATACCTCCATTCTTTTGATAAATTGGATATACCTTGATCATCTTGGGATTGTGGCATTACTTCTTCAACCTCTTGCTCTTTGTCTTCTTTTTCTTGAGAGGGAGTATCTTTAAACGATATGTCTTTCATTTTATTTTCTAAAATTTTTGCATTCACATCAATCACTTCTTCTCTTATTTTAAGAAAGTTAGTTTCATAAAAAATAACATGAACATATTCTTTCACAATCAATATTCTTTTGTTAAATACTCTATATGCTCTACTATGTGATGAATATCCTAGAAAAAATTTTTCATTAGATTTTGCATCAAACTTTGCTAGCTTATCTTTACCATTTATAAGAATGAAACATCAACATCCAAAGATTTTAAAGTATGAAATATTTAGCTTCTTTTTTTTATAGAGTTCATATGGAGTTTTCTTTAATATTGGTCTAATTGGAGATCTATTTAACACATAACATGCGGTGTTAATAGCTTTCATCCAAAAATATTTTAGAAGATTGCTTTTACAAAGCATGGTTCGTGCCATTTTAATCAATATTCTATTCTTTCTTTCTATCATCTCATTTTGTTGGGGTATTCTAGGTGCTGAAAAGTTATGATTGATTTCATTCTTAGAGCAAAAATTTTTAAATTTTTGATTTTTAAATTTTGTGCTATGATCACTTTTTATATATACAATATTATATTTTTTTTATAATTTTGTTAAATAGATCAAAAATATTATCTTTATGAGATAAAAATAAAATTCATGTATATCTTAATATCATCTATTATAACAAAGCCATATCTTTTTTCTCCAAGACTAATAGTTGAAATAGGTCTAAATAAATCCATATGAAGTAGTTCTAGAGGCCCAATAGTTGAAACAATATTTTTGGATTTGAAAAAAAAAATTATTTGTTTACCAAGTTATCATGCTTTGCAAATTTTATCCTTTTCAAAATTTATTTTAGATAATTTCTTTACTAAATCAAGTTTAATTAATCTTGCTAGTGAGTCCATACTTGCATGACCTAATTTATTATGCCAAATTTAGCTTGATTCATTTAGTTTAGCATTTATAGCAATAAGATACTCAATGTTTTCATTTTTAAGTTCATCAAGATCAACAATGTAAACATTTCCATGTCTTTTTCCTATGAAGTTAATATTTTCATCTAAAGAACTAGTTACAATGCAATGAGATGATTTGAATGAAACATTAAAGCCCATATCATCAAGTTGGCTTATGCTAAGTAAGTTATGCATTAATCCTTTAATATATAAAATATTTTTTATGCTAGTAGAGGGTGTTATCAAGATATTACTGAGACCAATGATTTTTTATTTACCGTTGTCTCCAAATATCACAACACCTCTATTTTTAGCTTCAAGAGAGATAAAATATAATTTATCTTCCATCATGTGCCTCGAGCATTCGCTATTAAGGTACCACCTTCTTTTAGCTCTTATGGATGCCAAGCACACCTACACGAGCAATCAAGTAAACTTAGGTATCCAAGCTAACTTGGGTTCTTTGGAGTTAGCACAAATGGTTTCTTTTGAAATCTAAATTTATTTTACTTTTGATTTGATTGAATTAAAAATTTTGCATTCAATAAATTTATATCCAATTTTATTACATTTATAACATGTAATGTTTATAACATAATTTTGAAACTTTGCATATACATTCTTTAACATTTTTTGCTTTCTTGATAGATCATACTCTATACTGGCTTTATCAAAGACCATCTTTTAATTTTTAATTATCATTTATAGAATTTTAGAGCTTAGAATATATCTATTTACTATGGATCTTAATCTTATCACTTCATCTTATAAGGATACTGTTGACGCAGAATCTGATCATCATTGGAATCTACTGAAGTAAAAATGGACGAGGTCGCTGTCGGAGACCTACAAAATGAAGTTTCGTCCGAAGCCGGTGGGGGGGGGGTGGCTCCAGCAGGATCCTTGGACAATCAAGTCAGCTCTGACCAACAGAAATGGAGTGCTTGGAAATAATTTCCACAGAGCTTAGAGAAGAAGAGGAGGGCTTAGAGCTTAAAGATCAGATATTAGAGGTTAGAGGTAGCGTATCTGGAGGGTCCTTTTTATAGGTGGAGCTTGATGGTGATAGCTGCAACCGCATGCTGACAGATCGCTCGAGGTCCGACGGAATCAGTCCCAGGGGAAGGTGCTGTTTGCAGTGGATTGATGATGACAACCATCGCCATTTGATAGCGGATCGCTATCGCTTGTGGCAGACTGATGGTGATGACTGCAACTATCTTGATACTGAGCCGCTTGAAGTCGAATGAAGGATTGAAGGGCTTCGATGTGTACCTATTTCGGAGGAGTTTGGACTCCTGAAGAGGAAGCTCGGAAGAAGTTTGACTACCGTAGGCGTCTGGCTAGAGGTGCACGGCTAAGGCTCGATCGCTGGAGAGTTCGATAAGAGCTCGATCGGTCGAAGGAGGTGTCTGGAAGGAGTCCGACTCCTGAAAAAGTCTGACCGAAGGATGTCTGGGATGAGTCCAGCTTTTGAAGAAGTTCGATCGAAGAGAAAGCTTAGAGAAAGTTTGGCTCTCATAGACATCTGGCTGGAAGGATGTGGAGAGAGTTCGGCTCTTGCGGAAGTTCGACTGAAGCTCGATCGTTGAGGGGTTCGGCTAAAGTACGACTACTGGGAGTCTAAGGAGCTCGATCGCTAAGCAGTTCGATCGGTTGAAGGGTTTCGAAGCAGCTCGACAGTTGGGAGTCCAAAAAGTTCGGCCACTAAGCAGTTCGCCCAGTCGAAGGGGTTCGACCGCTAAGCAGTTCGCCTGACCGAAGGGGTTTGAAGGAGTTCGACCATTGGTTGGCCACTGAGGAGTTCGTTGAGAAGTTTGGCCGAGGGACGACCGCTGAGGAGTTCGAAAGAGCTCGACCAGCTATAGGGACGGCTGCTGAGGAGTTCGGTCGAGGGACGACCGCTGAGGCTCTTCCGTGGCTACTGGTTGCTTTAGGCTAAGCATCGAACTGGACTTCGATAGGAGCGGGGTTTATCCCCAATAATTGTCCCTCTGCTCTCAAGTTCGAAACTCGAAGGAAGGAAGTGCAGAAAAGGCGACTGCCAAAGTCTTCTTCTGGGCTTCGTGCTGGTTCAGGTCGAAGCTCGGTGGAGATCTCATCTTCAGTTAAAGTTGATGTTGAAGTTGAAGCCCGGAGGAGATCTCATCTCCAGTCGAGGTTGAAGTAGATCTCATCTTATGCGGTTGAGGTCGGAGGTTGAGCTCCTCGGGGGGTGATATTATCTTCAACAGCCGAGGCTGACTCGAGGAAGATCTCCTCTCTTGCAGTCGTGGTTTAATATGGGAGCTCGAGAGAGATCTGATCTCTGGTCGAGGTTGACATGGTCACTCGGAAGAGATCTTATCTCTGGACGAGGTTGTCTTCGATCTTATCTCTGATCGAGGTTATCGCGGGCTGAGGTAGTCACGGTCGCTCGGGAGAGATCTTATCTCTGGCCGAGGTTGACTCGGGCTGAGGTAGTCACGGTTGCTCGGGAGAGATCTTATCTCTGGCCGGGGTTGATCCGATCGCTCGTCTCTGGTCGAGGTTGTCGTGGTCGCTCGGAGAAGATCTTATCTCTATCGAGGTTGATGGAGAATCTATCTCCTGTAGACTTCGGAGCTCGGACTTAGATTTTGCTCGCATTAGGACGAGGTTCTCCTTCTATTTCTAACGGACCGTGGGGGCACATAAGGGCGGACTTGGACTTTGCTCGCATTAGGATGAGGTTCTCCTCCTGCTCCTAACGGATTGTAGGGACCTCTCCCTCCATCTCGTCTAAGTTGAACGAGACCTTCGACTTCGCTCTCGTTAGGATGAGGTTCTCCTTCTGCTCCAAACGGACAGTGGACGAGGATCTTCGAAGCTCGACAGAGATCTTATCTCTGATCGAGGTTGTCAGTTGTCACTCAAAAGAGATCTTATCTTTGGTCGAGGTTTTCTCTCAGGAGAGATCTTATTTTTGGTCGAGGTTGCCGCTCGGGAGAGATCTTATCTCTTGCTGATGTTGCCGCTCGGGAGAGATCTTATCTCTAGCCTTATCTCTAGCCGAGGTTGCCTCTCGAAAGAGATCTTATTTCTAGCCGAGTTGCCTCTCGGGAGAGATCTTATCTCTAGCTGAGTTGCCTCTCGGAAGATATCTTATCTCTAGCCGAGGTTGCCGCTCGGGAGAGATCTTATCTCTGGCCAAGGTTGGATCTTATCTCTGATCGAGGTTATCACTTGGGAGAGATCTTTTCTCTATCGTTGATCTTATCTCTAACCGAGGTTGCCGCTCAGGAGAGATCTTATCTCTGACCGAGGTTGCCGCTCGGGAGAGATCTTATCTCTAGCCGATGTTGCCTCTCGGGAGAGATCTTATTTCTGGCCAAAGTTACCGCTTGGGAGAGATCTTATCTCTGATCGAGGCTGCCTCTCAGAAGAGATCTTATCTCTGGCCGATGTTGCCTCTCGGGAGAGATATTATCTCTAGCCGAGGTTGCCTTTCGAGAGAGAACTTATCTCTGGCCGAGGATGCCGCTCGGGAGAGATCTTATCTCTGGCTGATGTTGCCTCTCAGGAGAGATCTTATCTCTAGCCGAGGTTGCTGCTTAGGAGAGATCTTATCTCTGGCCGAGGTTACCGCTCGGGAGAGATCTTATCTCTGGCTGATGTTGCCTCTCGGAAGAGATCTTATCTCCGACCGAGGTTGCCTCTCGGAAGAGATCTTATCTCTAGCCGAGGTTGCCACTCGGGAGTTGTCGCTCGAGAGTGATCTTATCTCTGGCCGAGATTGCCTCTTGGAAGAGATCTTATCTCTGACCGAGATTGCTGCTCGGAAGAGATTTTATCTTTGGTTGAGGTTGAAGGTCTTTGACCTACCCGTGTTAAGATGAGGTTCTCCTCTTGTTTCTAACACGGGGATTATTAACTGCTTCTTTTTCTGTCATCACATAGTTTTCACGCCCAAAAACAATATTATTGAAAGTGAAGAATTTTATTGAAAGAAAGTTACTGGCAATGCATTCTTGAATTTTTTATCTCAAGGTCGCGGTAGCGTTGTTCCTCCATGTTTTTTCATGCGGATGACCTTTTCTATCTCATGCTGGCTTCCTCAATCTGGAGCGGTTTTGACGTTGGGAGGTGATGAATCGCCGATGTGCCAAGCTCTCCGAGATTTTATCTCTGGCCGAGGTTGCCTCTCGGAAGAGATCTTATCTCTGGCCAAGGTTGCCGCTCGGAAGAGATCTTATCTCTAGCCGAGGTTGCCACTCGAGAGTTGTCGCTCGAGAGAGATCTTATCTCTGACCAAGGTTGCCTCTCGGGAGAGATCTTATCTCTAGCCGAGGTTGCCGCTCGGGAGAGATCTTATTTCTGGCCGAGGTTGCCGCTCGGGAGAGATCTTATCTCTGGCCGAGGTTGAAGGTCTTTGACCTGCCCGTGTTAGGATGAGGTTCTCCTCCTGTTCCTAACACGGCCCTCCTTCTAGCGTCAATCTGTTGATGCAGAATCTGATCATCGTCGGAATCAACTAGAGCGAAGGTGGATGAGGTCACCATTGGAGACCTGCAAAACAAAGTCCCGTCCGAAGCCAGGGGTGGCTCTGACAGGACCCTTCGATGATCAAGTCAGCTTTGGCCAACAGGAATGGAGTGCTCGAAAATGATTTCCACAGAGCTTAGAGAAGAAGAGGAGAGCTTAGAGCTTAGAGACTAGATATTAGAGGTTAGAGGTAGCGTATCTGGAGGGTCCTTTTTATAGGCAGAGCTTGATGGTGACAGCTGCAGCCGCGTGCTGGCGGACTGCTCGAGGTCCGACGGAGTCAGTCCCAGGGGAAGGCACCGTCTGCAGCGGATTGATGGTGACAGCCATCACCGCCTGATAGCGGATTGCTGTCGCTTGCGACGGACTGATGGTGATGGCTGCAACTGTCTTGAAACTGAGCCGCTCGGGGTCGAATGAAGGGTTGAAGGACTTCGATGTGTACCTATTTTAAAGGAGTTCGGACTCCTGAAGAGGAAGCTCGGAAGGAGTTCGGCCTTCGTAGGCGTCTGGTTGGAGGTGCGCGGCTAAGGCTCGATCATTAAGGAGTTCGATAGGAGCTCGGCTAGCCGAAGGGGGTGTCTGGGATGAGTCCGACTCTTGAAAAAGTCCGATCGAAGGATGTCTGGGATGAGTCCAGCTCCCGAAGAAGTCCGATCGAAGAGGAATCTTGGAGGGAGTTCAGCTCTCGTAGGCATCTGGCTGGAAGGGCGCGGAGAGAGTTCGGCCCTTACGGGAGTCCGACTGAAGCTCGGCCGTTGAGGGGTTCGGCTAAAGCCCGACTGTTGGGAGTCCAAGGAACTTGGCCGCTAAGCAGTTTGACCGACTTAAGGATTTTGAAGCAGCTCGACAGCTGGGAGTCCAAAAAGCTCGGCTACTAAGCAGTTCGCCCGACCGAAGGGGTTTGAAGGAGTTCGACCGCTGCTTGGCCACTGAGGAGTTCGCTGAGAAGTTCGACCGATGGACGACTGCTGAGGAGTTTGGCTGTTAGGAGTTCGAAAGAGCTCGGCCAGCTGTAGGGACAGCCGCTGAGGAGTTCGACCGAGGGACGATCGCTGAGGCTCTTCCGTGGCTACTGATTGCATTAGGCTGAGCATTGAACTGGACTTCGACACAAGCGGGGTTTATCCCCAACCGATACAATCTTTTGATTTGATTAATTTAGATTGCTTTATATTTTCTTCATTTTTTTTCTATTTAAGCTTTATCTATTTTTAAGGATTGATTCTCTTTCCTTAGTTCTTTGTTCATATGAGAAAGCTTTTTAAACTTAGAAAGTAAATCATTAAAAGCTTCATATAATTTCTCAAATATAAATTCAAAAATTGAATAATCTTGGTTTACCTGATCTTCTAATGCCATAAGACAAAGATTGGCTTTTCTTCTCTTAGACATTCTTCTTCATTTGAAGATGAGTCTTCATCATTGCTCCATGTTGCTTTTAACACTTTTTTCCTTGATTTGTTTGAGCTCTTCTTCAACAATGGATAGGTCATTCAAAAATGTTCGGACTTCTTTTACTAATAACAAATGATTTGATCCTTCTCTTTTTCTCTTTTTCTTTCTTTGCTACCTTCTTTCTTGCTGAAATTTCTTCTCCTTGGTTCAAACTTCTTCCTTCTTTTTATAAATTTTTTGAACCTTCTAGTAATTAGTATCATTTTCTCATCATCCTTCGAGTCATCTTTGGAGTCACTTTTCTCTTCATACATGGCAGTAGCTTTAAGTGCTATGTTTTTTTTTCTTTACTTTCTCTTTTTTTCTTAGTTCATGTTCAGCTCATGGGTCATGAGTGACCCAATTAACTCCTCTAGAGCAAGAGTGTTTAAGTCTTTCGCCTCTTGAATGGCAGTCATCTTTGACTTCCAATTCTTTGGTAAAGACCTAAGAATTTTGCGTACAACATCACTGTTAGTATAATCTCTTTCAAAACTTTTCAAATCATTTAGAATACCAGTGAATCGAATGAATATTTCAGTGATGATTTCATGTGATTCTATTTTAAATAACTCATATTTATGTACCAATATATTTATCTTTGATTTCTCGACTTGATTAGTACCATCATGAGTGACTTCAAGTCTATTTCAAATTTCTTTAGTGGATGAACATATTGATATTCTATTGAACTTATTAGTATCCAAAGCATAATATAAAATATTCATTGCTTTGGTATTAAATTGAGCTTTTTTTTTTATCATGTTCATCCCAATTCTTTTTAGATTTTAGGATGGACACTCCATCAATCGTGATTGTAGGTGTATGAGGGCCTAACATTATGACATTCCACATATCATAATCTTGTACTTGGATGAATATCCTCATTCATGCTTTCCAATAGGTATAGTTAGTCCTATTAAATAGTGGGGGTCAATTGGTTAATTGTCACTCAACCAAAGGAGTTCCAATTGGGGTTGCTATTTAATCTTTAGCTCTTTGATAGTTTAATCAACAACTAATATTAGAGCACCTGCTCTGATACCACTTATTGCCCAAGTATGGCTTTCCAAGAGGAAGGACTGAATTGGATATTTAAAATTTAAGCTTGAGATATGAGCAAATTAAACTAGTTATGTGCTTAAATAAAATAAGTAATGTAATGTGTAGTGAATGAGAGTAATAGAATAATAACACACAATCACAAACACACTAATTTTATAGTAGATCAGCACCAAACTCAGCACCTATGTCCACTCCCTAAGTAAACCACTTAAAAATTCAACTATAATCACTAGGCTTGATTAGAGTCCGATTGTTTTACTTGGGTTTATAATCCAACCTAGTTGATTTTGACCTTGGCTCATCAACTACAACCATACAATGATTATTTTTTCGAACTAATAATCAACTCTGATTAGTTTTAACTTTGGCTTACTAATCAAACCATATAACATCCAACTCTAGGCTTGGACTAACCCAAGTTTCTCATCTTAAAAAACTTAAAATAAAAAAAATATAATAAACAAAAATAAAAATAAACTCTTTAAAGCTTAAGAAAAGAAATTCTAGGAGCTTGGCTTGTTGGCTTGATTTCTTCTTTTTGAATGCTTTAGAAAAGTAGTAGATGATCTTTGATAGTGATGGCCTAACTTCTCTCAGAGTGAGGATGTTAGAAGGATAAAGGTATGTCTAAAGATCACTCCTTTCTTTTCACTATATTGCTCACATACTTGAATACACTGAAAATCTGCTTAGAAGCTCTCTTTTCAAGTTCAAAAATTATCTTTCTTATCCCCAGTATTTTCTTAAGTATTCTTGAGATTTTTCATCATTACAAGTTAGCTAGAAGGGCTTCTGAAAGTGATCTAGCCATTGGAAGACCAAAAATAGCCATTGGGAGGTGTGTAGAGTGAAAAAGCTACAAAACTAGAAACTAGCCATTATAGGCACTGGGCCGACTTAGTTTTTGATTGGGTTGGTTCAGTCTAAACTGGATCAGCTTAGCTTTTAGCTGAATCGACTCAGTCCAGAGATCCTGAAATACCTATTTCCATCATCTTCCATTTTCTGAGATTGGGACTACTTTTCTGACTAGGTCGGCCTAGTGTCACTAGGTCGGCTCAATTGAAAACTAGGTTGGCTCAGTCCTCTAGGTCATGAAACATGTTGCTTTCTGCTCTTTCTATCTTTTGCTTTGACTAAGACTAGATCAGCTCAGTCTTAGATTGAGTCGGTCCAGTTTGCATGCAACGCGTGCCAAACACTGTTTGTGACTCTTTTTTCTCCAAATTACTTTGTAGGTTAGACTTATCTTTTTGTCTTGATTTATCTTTCATTAAAATCTCTTGAAAGATGTATCCACTTAAAAATATTTTTTTCTAAAATCTTGAGTGATGAGTCTTCATTTAGATGAATGGAAACACTTGAAGTTTGTGAGCTCTTGAATTTTACAACTACACATCCTTACAAACAACGTTAGTAAATTAACAATCTATACTCAAATATTTTTGTTATCACCAAAATCAATTTAGGGTCAACACAGTGGTATGGATGTATTTTAGAGGGTATCCAAATTGGATGAAGTCTCGTTTGGTATTGAATATGATAAGTAGATGCCTCAGAGGTTCGGTAGAACTCATAACTGGATGAAGCAAAGCATCTTATGAGAATTATCATACTGGTCCACTAATTTGATCCATCATAATCTTGATGTCATGCATATTGAGAAGATTATTTTCGATAATATTTTCTACATTGTTATGGATGTCAAGGGCAAGACGAAGGATAATCCCAAGGCTCGATCAGATATGATGTACATATGCAAGCATCCTCTATTAGACCTGATTGAGGTGTCACCTAAAAAATTTTTGAAGGTGAAAGCATCTTATATCTTAACAAGGGAGTAGTTGAAGTATATTTGTGAATAATGTAAAAATCTTTAATTTTTAGATGGTTATGCAAGTAAGCTAGCTCGATGCGTCAATATCAAAGATTGTAGATTTTATGGGCTAAAGAGCTATGACTACCATATATTCATACAATGATTACTCCCATTGGCTTGGCATGATCTCCTTCTTAACTCCATATGGAGTTCCTTGACTAAGCTTAGCCTTCTCTTCAGATATATTTGTACTACTGAACTATCCATTGACTACATATCCAGTCTTGAGGCTAGCAGTATACAGACCATATGCAAGTTGGAGAAGATATTCTCTTTTAGCTTTTTTAACTCTATGGAGCATCTCATGATTCATCTAGTGTATAAAGCTAAGGTAGGGGGTCCAGTGCAGTACAGGTGGATGTATCTATTTAAAAGATACATGCATAATCACAAGAAAAAAGTCAAAAATAAGACTCGAGTCAAAGGTTCTATTGTAGAGGCTTATATAATAGAAAAAATTTTAAATTTTAGCCGACACGACTTTAATCCTAGTGTGCAGACCAAGCCGACTAAAGTGCATCAAAATGATAATGGTAGTGCTGAGGGATTATAGCAGGAGATCTCAATATTTACCTATCCTACTTGAGAATTTGGGCTTGAGATTCGCCGAGTTTTCTCTAATACTGAACTTTGACAGGTAGAGATATATGTTTTGCTAAACTGCATGGAGGTCGACCTATTTGTCCCGTAGGTATCTATTACAATCTCATCTCTTTAATCACTTATTTCAATATACTTATCTTATGTATGTTTAGGCAATATGATGAGATGCCGAAAGAAAAAAATTTGAGCATAACTAATGAAGAAATATCAACACAGTGCTTAGAGAATTTTGTATGTTAGTTCCATCAATTGGTCATTTAAGATAGCAAGTCCATACTAAGAAAGCTTAGACCATTAGATTACGGATCTAAAAATACGTGACATGCTATAGTGGCTATAACGTAAATGGTTTCAAATTTCACACCCAGCAATATGAAAATTATAAAAGCACAATGAACAGTTGTATGTAGATAAAAGGCACCTGATGGAAAGATAAGCCAGAGAGTAACTACTATGAAATCCTTGAAGAAGTGATTAAGATGAGCTACATTGGAGGTAATAGTATCATTCTATTTAAGTGCCCATGGTTCGATACTGATAATGATATGAAGGTTGATCTACGGCACGGGATTATTGAGATCAAACATGGATCAAAAGTTTATGTCAATGATCCATTTATACTAGCTGCATAAGCTACTCAAGTGTATTATACTTCTTTTCCATCAAGAGAAATAGGAAGAAAAGATTGGTGGGCTGTATGCAAAATTAAGTCTTAAGCCGTTCATTACATGCTCGAAATAAAAAGCTCTAATTATCAGAATGCTTTCAAGAGGATGAGATAGTAGGAGTTCATCAATCCTTCGATGATGTGGAATTGGATGCTTTAGGAATACTTCTATATGAAGATAGCCAACATGAGGAGGTAGATCCAACTAAGATTATTTTAAAGGACAATCCTCTCCAAGAAGAGGAAGAAGAAGAGGAAGAATCGGAAGAAGATTTCGAAAGATACCAAACATCTGAAATTAAGGCTGATGAGTAGTGCTAAGTATATAATTTTTGGATCATTTTAATTACTTATTTTGCATCATTTTAAACCTTGCATTATCATCCATAATTATTTAATTAATTTGATAAATCTATTTATTTTTATTTTTAGAGAGAATATATCATGTCTTCTAAAGATCAAAGCCACGACAGTCTAGGACAGAGCTCTTGAGGAGAGAGCAATCGTATGGCCAGTTCTCATAGTTCTGCACATCTTATACTAGACGATAAGCTCTAATACTTTATATATTCTTATTTATATTATTTTATTATTTATTAACTAATATAATATTTTTTGTACTAGAATTTTTGTGCTCAGATTTGGAGGATAGGGGGTCACCAGTGACCTGACAGTCTCCTGCAGTAGCGACCACCGACTTTCAGACACAGCACCATAGTCGAGGACTCACCCAGCTCACAGCACCTCCGACTAGGTTGGAGGATAGATAGATCATCCATATCCAGAGCCACTCGTAAGCACTACATGCTTAATTAATATGTTTAGAATTTTGTAATTTTAGAGTTAACATTTATTCTTAGAAATTAGTTTTGGAGCACATTCAGAGAGCCTTCAACTTCTCGTGTCGTTCCCAGGATCATACGTCGATTGATGCTTGGCCCAGTGAATGATTTCTTGAGTTGGCCATCGAGAGCTTGTGATGCAGCCTCGGAGTTATTTTTGATAAGTCAAAATTAATTTAATTTAATTATTTCTTTTTGATAATTGGTATTTTAATTACATATAAATACATTCTTACTTCTATCTTGCAGATTCGAGACTCCCTAGGATGAGAAGGCTGGCCATCAGATCTTTGAGGAGGTGACCATATGGAGGCTCTGAGATGGCCTCTACAAATTTAGACAGTCCATTATTCAGCACTCTGATTCTCAGTTACCATCAGACTGAAGGTCCTTCATGAATCACTAGATGTGGACGGACATATGGCAAGCCCTCTACGATCAGTGGAGTAGCGAGAAATACTTTGATAGGCAACAAAGGGTCTGACAGAATCAGGCCGCCCAATAGGATTCGATCATAAATATAGGTGGCTCGATCGGCACATATGTCGTGGCCGATAGATTGATAGAAAATCAATACCAAAGCTCTTTACTAAAATTATAAAAATTCTTATATATATATTTTAATTTATTTAATTTTATTATTTATTTATTATAGACATAGCAGCTGGGTCGTCCACCAAACCAACTATAGTTGTGGTGGGCCACACACTGGTCTAGAAGCACTGGGAACTATTTAGATTCTACATCACGATAGATCACGATAAGAATTTTAAACTTTATTTAATAATTAAATTATTATAGGATCTGATTTTTATATTAGAATTAATATATTTCTAAACTGTGTAGACATATTATGCAGAGTACATTACTAAGAGATACGATGATGATCTATCTTCTCAGCCCCTCTTGATCTTGAGGAATGGCTTAGCATCACCAGGGGGTGAGTAGGAATCCGATCATAAGATTCAGCCATAGCTTCGACCCTCCATCATCTCGATATCCTTCGACATCCTCATGGGCCTCAACGTCCCAGACCTACAGCGATGCGCACATAAAGGAGGTTGTGCAGAGACTTCTAAGCTAGTGACCTCAAAGCCTCCTAGATGCCATCCACGATATGATCGTGGAGTTTCTCTAGAATCCGCTGCTGCTCGACCAACTGAACTCATCATTTCAGACATCACATCAGGTAAATAATTATATTATTATTATTTTTTACTTATTTTAATTAAATTTTTATATTTTGAAACTTTGTATATTTAGGTTTGAATTTAGGAAGGGGATCTAGGGGCTAAAAATTCAATCTAACTATCCAATCGATGGGTCAAAGATGTCTATAGCTTCATATCATTAAATCAAATGTGTAGGAATAATCTATTTGAGAATAAGAGTAGTGTATCGAAAGATATATCTTTATATTGAAACTTACTAATATTATTTTATTTTTTTCATTACAAAATGCTGGGACATCCGACTCTCATCTATCAGATGCTGGAGAGCAACAGGAGGAAGAGGAGGTAGGCGACGATAAGGATCGGATCTGATTTTTTATTTTTCAATGTATTATATTTTTAGATACTACTTGTAAAAAAGTTTACATAATTTATATTTTTAGTAAAATATTATTAATTTTTAATTTTTGATTATTTTTTAATTTTAATTATAATAGGTAATATAAATTATAATTTATTATGATTAATTAAAATAAATTTTAAAAAATATTATTATTTTTTAAAAAAAAATAAATTAACTATTTGCATCATTATGAGCGATGGCATATGCCATCGCTGATAACTATTAGCAATGGCTTTAGATACGAAACTATCATCGCTAATAATTCTTCAAATAAATTATTTTATTTTATTTTATTTAAAAATTATAAAAAATTAGTAATAATATTAGCGATGGCATTTTTGCTCACTAATAATTATTAGCGATGGCATCAGCCATGAAAATATCATTGCTAAAATTTTTTAAAATATTTTATTTTATTTTATTTAAAAAATTAAAATTATTAGAGATGGTATTAGCGATGGAGTTTTTTATCGCTATTAATTATTAGCGACAACATTAGCCATGCCTGTATCATTGCTAATATTTTTTAAAAAAATTAATTCAAGTATTAAAAAATTATAAGAGTTGAATTTTTTTCATCGTAAAAGCTATCACTAATTTTGTTATTAATGATGATATTTTTTGCCATTGCTAATAATGGTATCTAGCGACAAAAAATTTTTAGATTAGATTTTACGACGGTATTAACAACGGCAAGGTTATTAGCGATGGCAGATTTACTATTAGTGATGGCATTTAGCCATCACTAATAGTTAAAATTCTTGTAGTTAACACCATCGCTAATAGTCAGAATTCTTGTACTGAATCCAGGTGGCATCCATCCTCCTATACGCCTATCCTCGAAATATGTTATACAAATCTCTCATCATGGCCCTCAAATTATAGGTAGAGCTCCAGACTTTGACATCCGGACCATCAAAGATAAAGATAGCAGTAGCCAAAACTCTTTTTACCATCGCTAGACCAAAAAACTAAAAACTACCTCAAGTCGCCAGCCACCACCTCCTTGCTGGATGAGGTCCACTACCCGCATGGACCTTAGCATCTCCACAATGATATAAGTCGACCAACGATCCAAGGACATATCCACAAGCCTAGGGTCATGAATAAGATCAATCTCTCATCCATCCCCCATGATCCATCTGATCTGGCCACGTATCGTCTGTGCACGATGGCAGATTTTCTTCCACATAAAAGAGTCCCTCTGACCATCAAGGGTGCTCAGGTCACCATATTTAGCTCTGATCATCTCACTCCATATGCATGTCGGCTGAAGGAGTCTGGCCGCATGTCGAGCAATTATGACCTCCCATCTCACTGCAAGCGACTGAATGCCCAAGCCTCCCTTACTAATCCGCTAATAGATTACATCCTAAGCCAGTAGGTGAACACCACTACCCTGGTGTGAACCCCAAAGAAAATGTCTGAACAATTGCTCAATCTTCACCACCACTGCTCTAAGAATAATGGTATTGGACATCAGATAAATAGGCATGGAGCTTAGCACTGATCTAACCAAAATAATCCTACCCATCATGGATAGGCAGCAGGACTGCCAGCCCTCCAAACGTCTATGGATAGACTCCTCCGTTCAAGAACAATCTGCTCTCCTGGGCCTCTGGCCAGTAATGGGCATCCCCAAGTAATGACATACAATAGTCTGCTCACTAATCCCCAGCCGCTCCTTGATAGCTTGCCTCAGCTGAATCTTGGTCTTCAGACTAAAATACATAGCTGACTTAAGAAGATTCACCTTCTGCCCTGTAGCAGTGCAATATCTTTGCAAAATCCTTTTGAAGGAGTTAGTGTTTCGAATGGTCATTCTCCCCAGCAATAAACAATCATTGACAAACAATAGATGCAAGAGCGGCCTAGCTCCTAGGGCCGGCACATAAGGATCCAAGGTCTACTCCCTAGCAGCTACATGGAGGGCCCTAGACAGAGCATCAACACATAAAATAAAGAGGTAAGGGGATAGAGGGCAACCTTAGTGTAAGCCCACTGATGATTGAAAGTACTCATTTGGGGTATTAATTATCAGGATGGAGACACCATGCAACCCATGATCCATCTAATCCATCTCGGGTGGAAGCCGAATTTCTTCAACATATGACTGAGAAAGTGCCAACTCATTCAATCGTACGCCCTCTCCATATCAAGTTTAATGGCCATGAGGCAGCGTTTGGCCAGCGGTATATGGAGATCATGCTAAAACTCCTATGCAATTAGCACGTTATCCGATATACTATGGCTGCCTACAAAAGCTCCTTATTCAGCACTGATCCACCGAAAAAGAATGGACTTCAGTCTCGCAACCATGAGCTTCGCACAGATTTTGTGCATGGTCGTATATAGGCTTATAGGCCTAAAATGGCTTGGCTCTGAGGCATCCTATCTTTTAGGGATCAGAATAATGAAGGTTTGCATCCATGCCTCCGGCATCATCCTTGTTGTGAAAAAAAGTTGGACGGCCGCCATCACCTCCTCCCTCACAATCATCCAATATCTCTGGAAGAAGAGTAGCGGGAAACCATCAGATCCAGGAGCTTTGTCTTCAGCCATGGTGCACACCGCCTTCCCAACCTCCTCCACCAAGATTGTACCTATCAAAACAGCATTCTCCTAGGTCGAAACCCTATCAATCAGATCAAAAATAATAGAGAGCTCACCTCCACCAAGGCGGTCTATCCATCACCCTTGAAAGAATTGGAGAAGTTGCTATCTGATCTAGTCGCACCCTCGATCCAAGTCCCAGCCTCATCATGTAGCATCATAATCTAATTCTGCTATCTTCGGATGACTATCAATTGGTGGAAGAATCTAATATTTCTATCCCCCTCTCTAATCCACTGTATTATGGACTTCTGCCTCCATAAGATCTCCTGCTGGTGAAGCAGAGAATGGTGCATGGTTAGCTTGCTTCGAAGCTCAACCAAATCCTCCTCACCAAGACCTCCCTCCCGATCCTCTCTCCACTAGAGCCTAGTGATAGTAGCCTTAATATCCTCTATCCTTCTGAAAATATCTCTAACCTCCATGTGGTTCCATCCCTAGAGTCCGCGTCTTGTCAGCTCAAGCCTTTGGGAGACTCGATACATTGCATTGCCTCGAACTGGCAATCTCCAAACCTCCCTCACAATATCCCATGAGCGTGAATAAGAGAGCCAAAATTTCTCAAATCGGAATGGATTTCGATGAGAGAGCTCAATTTCCATGACAACAAGCAACGGGTGTGATCTGAGGCTATCCTGGGAAGGTGGTGCACTTGATAGTTTAGGAACATTGGGTCCAACTGATCATAGAGAAGGCTCTATCAATAAGCTTCCAAACTCTTGTAGTTCCCTATCTATTGTTGCACCAGGTGAATCTAGGTCCCTAAAACCCTAAATCCACTAGACCCATGTTCTAGATGAAATCTTGAAACTCTCAAGGCTCCACATTGTCAGTAAAGGGTCTTCCTCCTCTTTTCTGCTAAGCATTATCAATACAATTAAAATCCCCAACCACCAGAAAGGGAATGTTCTGATCAATCAAATTAGCCACTTCATTCCACACCACCCGTCTCTTCCTATACTCCATATTAGCATAAATCCCAGATAAAATTCAAGTGGATCCATTGCTAACAGTAATAACAAGAACAACATGTTGAGTGCAGTTGTGAAACATATCAATATTAGCTACACCCTCTCTCCAAATAACAATGATTCCTCCTGAGAGCCCACAAGACTTAATAGCATAAAAACCCTAGTATGCTGGAAGTCTTTCTAACCCTGCTCAAGTTGTCCCTCGAAAGTCTGAGTCTCCAAGAGAATGCAAATATCTAGATTATGTTGTTGCACCATCCTTCTAAAAGTAGAAGCGAACGAGGGCTTACCCATTCCCCGGGTGTTCCACATTAGGATCTTCATGGAGGAAGTTATTGATGAGATTGCTGAGTGCCACTATTTGCAACACCCTCCTCCTTAACCTCAATAACTATCGAAGGCACCGCAGCCCCCAGGTCCAAACCCTGCTCCATCAATGCCACCTTCAATTTGTTGACCACAGCAGCATGGCCATCAGTCTTCTCCCGGCCCAACTCGCCTTCCAAGCCCTGCTCCATTGACTCCACTCCATCAACCCCGCTCCCATCCTCTTTATTCCCTGATTCCCCCACCCCTGGATAGTCGGATCCATCACGAAAATCAGATTTGCCATGCTGCCTTCCTGCATGAGATTGGGCCATCTCGCTCACCTTGTAGCATCCTTCGGAGTTCATCAACATCGTCAAAATCTGATTTGCCACTCGCCGTTCCTCTAGATTGCACGGATCTACAGGTGAGTAAGGGAGCCGCTCCCTCGTCTGACTAGCCTTCCCCTCGAAGGGTCTGCCAGCCTTCGGTCAGGAAGAGCTTCGGCAAGGTTCCGCGCTAGATGCACCCTTCGAAGAATCCATCTCCTTTCCGATAGGAGTGGCCAAGCTAGCCCCCACTGGAATGCCTGCAGCCTCAGTTGCTGTTGGGCAAGCTTCACTCCAGCCCAAATTTTTTGGTGGGCTTCGAGCCTATTTGAGCTTCACAGAGCCGGCCTCTGCCATACAAGCATCACATGGACCCAGCCCATCATCCAAGCCAAGTTCCTCCACTGGGCTGACATCCATAAGGACCTTGAAAGGCCCACAAGTTTGGTCCAAGTCAACTGAGTTGGCCCGTTCGAGTTTTCCACTCATAGAGCCTTTGTCCGATGAACACCGTCAGGCAACTTTCGTCGGCTTTTGCCACCCGTCCAAATTCGGTAGTGAAACGGTGGAGTCTAGGAAACCCCTCGGAGAGCCTGGTCGAAAGGAAGATGAGTTAGCATCGGTTGACCCTAGCTGCGACTTGGTCTCCTTCTTCGCCTTCGATGACCTCGGAGCTCTCGGCTGGTGGATGCGAGCCATCACTATCCAAGGCCATAGACAGGGGCGACCGCCAGTCGTTCGGGCCACCTCATCAACATCTTCCTCCATCAGCTCCGCCCCTTTTTCCTCCATCATCGACCCCACCTTCGGTTCTTCCTTGGATCCGCTGCCACCACCCTGTGCTTTGGGTTTAGGGAGCCATCACTCCCTTCCGAGCTTGGCTCTGATTGCGGGAAACGAGATGACTCGTTGGAGTGTCCCATTCAACCGCATAGGTAGCATACAATAGGAATCCTTTCAAACACAAAAGGCTGCCAAAACGTGCACTTCACCCCCTGGATCAGAACACCCGACTTCAGAGGTTCACCAGCATTGATGGCCACCTGAATCTGAGCGTATCCCATTTTCCTTAGCTGATCCATGAAGTCGTCCATGGCCAGTGGCTCGCCGGCTTTCGTTGCAACCTCCAGAATCTTCTCCTGCTTCCAATATTCAATCGATAATCCCGGAAGCCTTAGCCAGAACACCATCCAGCGAACCATGTTTGGGCCCGAAACAAAGTCTAACACCCAACGCTCGATGGCCAAAAGCTGACTGGCAACAAACCATGGTCCCCCTCTGAGAGCAACTTTGCAGTCTGCCACCTCCCAGAATTGAAGAAGATAGTGATCTTCCACCATGGCAAAGGATTCAGGGTTGTACTCCTATTTATATTTCTCCCTGATCTTCTTTGCCACCCAATCCAAGGGCACCCGATGGCCAAGACTCCGAACAAAAATGACTACATTTCCCATTCCTTTTGGGACGCCACCATCTCCTCCTTCGAGAATTCCAAAATATCAGTGAAATAGCACCGTAGCTTCTCTACCTCCTCCTCCATAATTCGGTGCAAGGTCCATAACAGTTGTCTGGGATCTCCCTACACCACCTTCGCCCATGTCTTACCTCCATTCCCCAACCCCGTTGGTGGCTGCTTGCCGCCCTCCCCACCATTTCCTGGCCTCCTTTCCTTCAGAACCACCTCAAAAAAAATAAGTCCACCCGACAGAAGGCTTCAAAGAGTGCACACAACCCAAGATAGAGACTTATCATCATTCAAAAGCAAACTATCATGGATAGCCCTCTCCCTTCTTCAATCAACACGAAACAGCCTCTGAGATATCTTGAGGTTTGAAGCCGTTGGATTCACATGTATGGAGATCTAACTGGGCCATGAAAATTCTAAGAGCCTGTTTGGTTGGAAATAATTTGATATAAAAAATAAATTTTATATTAAATTATCATATTCGATGCGAAATGAGGATGAGAGAGATAGTAAAATAGAAGTTAGATCTACCATCAGGAAGTAGATTTATTTCCACATCAAATTAAAAAAATTATTATTTGAATTGTTTATGTAAAGAATGGTAAAAAAATTGATAATATTTTTATATAAGATTATCTTCGATCAAGCATAATAATCATTTTTCTGTACTATTTTTTAGAATAATTTTTTCACCAATTAAATATAATAATAATAAAAAATTTATAATTATTTTTTTAAAATAAATAATTTAAAAAAATCATCCAATTATCGTATATCTCAACCAAATAAATCTTAAAAAATATTAATATTAAAATAATAATTGTCCGTGCCACATTGGTCTAGTTGTCCCCAAATAGGACTCCAAGAGCCTCAACCATATCCATGGCAAACGGTTCTGTCATACGCACGGTCCATGGAGAGACCACGTCCCCCATATCTTTTCATACTAATTATAATGCATGAGTAAATGCACATAACTGCTACTGATTTTAGATAAAGAACAGTTGAACTAAGTCTAAAATTAATAAAGCTAAATCAACAAATTGTCGATTTCTTGCCATTTTCATTGCCCAAATTCATGCGGCTTTTCATGATTTTAGACAGAACAATTTAAGTACAGCTTAAATTTAACAAAAATTTACAAGTGGTCATTAGCTGTTTTCTTCGATAATCTAAATAAAGTTGCTGATAGATGAATCCAAATCGAAATAGTTGATCCTTTCACATTTTAACACATCTCAGTTTTTAAGCTTCCTTTACAATCATGGTTACATTCTCCCTCTATTATGAAATGTAAAACTGGACCTGTTCAAGCTGCCGGATGCTCCTATTTTCGAAGAAGTATTGGTATAAAAGGCATATTGTCTGCCTATTTTGTGCAACTGACAGCTTTGTACCATCTTATGAGCATATATTTGTACTTTTTAGCAGAGTTAGATGCAATATTTTTTGGTTAATTAAGCAAACCCTCGATAGTAGATGAGCTTGTTTTTAAAATAGGCGCACATCTACAATTTAAAATTATTAGATAGGAGCATGAAAAAGTGAAAACTAGACAACATAAGAAAGGATGACTGTTACATATATAGTAACAAAGAAGACGAGCTTAAAATATGTGCAATGCATGTGAGTCAATCACCGCACATGAGTTAATCACCACAGATGTTGCAGGTGCGCAAACAGAGAAACCATTTGTGCTCTTGGAACATGGCCACCATCCCGGCCCAGCTCAATGTTTTGGGCAGGCTTGCTGTGAGACAGCATCAAGTAACATTGTGAAAGTTACCCCAACTAGAGATTGAGCTGATTGGTGAGCCCGAGTTGTTGTTTGTTTGTAATGAATGTTGCATGAAAAATATTTAATTATTGATTCTGCAAAAATATAAATTATTTTTTTCAAAATTATATGCATTAAGGTTTCTGGACAATTTTTGCCCGTCGTTTAGGTGTGAGATATACAATACATAGTGATATTTATTACATATTTGAGGCACAAATGTTGAATATTCGACACATATTTGTTTAAGACCATTGCCCTACTCATAGTTGGATCCATGAACAAAATTGTCAAGGAATCTCTAAATGAATATTGCTTTCCAAAAAAAAAAAAAAGAAAAAGAAAAAAAAATAAAAGACAAAAATGGAATTTAATCTTTTCCTTGCAAAATCAATATTAAGTAGTTCTTTAGGCGCAATTCACTTGTTTGCAGGTCTGCTAGGTTACTCTAAACATGATTTATCTAACATGCACGCATGCATGTGCATGTTTGTTTGCACATTCATGATGAGTAACTTTGAGGGCCTATTCTTTTGATAAAAAATTTACCTAAAAATATATATTTTTCTAAATAAATATTTTTAAAATAACATTTAGAGAAGAAAATAATTTATCTATATTTTTTTATATATTAAAAAATAACTCAGAAATCTGTTACCTATGTTCTTTTTCATTACTAGTTTTTTGGATAAGTTACTAAGATCTACCCATATTTTTCATAATATCCTTTACTATATAAATATTATTATATATAATAATATATTATATTATATTATATTAATATAATATATTATTATATATAATAATATAGTATAATATATTATAATATATTAATATATATTATTATATATATAATATATTATATTACTATAGTATTATATAAATATTATTATATATAATAATATAATATAATATAATATTATTATATTTTAATATATATGTATATATATTAATATTTATATATTAGTAAGTGTATATATATCATAGATATTATAATAATAATATATTATATTATAATAATTTATCATAATATTATATATAATATTTTATATCATATTATAATATATTATATTATAATAATATATTATAATATCTAATATTAAATATTATTATATATATATTATTTTAATATCTTAGTATTATATAATATAATATATAATTATATATAAGAATATATGATTATATTATTATTATAGTATTATATTTTCATAATATTTGTATTATAGTATATATATTATATTATATTAGTATGGTATTATTATGTATAATAATATAATATTTTATATTATATTATTATATTATATTATAGCATATTATATGATGTTAATATCTTGTATTAATATAATATAATATACATTATTATATATAATAATATATTATTATAGTATTATATTATCATAATATAAATAATAATAATATAATATATATTATAATAATTTATTATAATATTAATATAATATTCTATATTATATTATCTAATATAAATATTATGATATATTATATTATATTATATTATATTAGTATTATAAGGTTAAGGGTATTATAGGAATGAATTAAAAAAGTTACTTTCTTGGTTGATGGAAAAATGATTTAGCCACCTTCTAGGTGGATAAGATTTTCTTCTATTTCATGGGTAAATGTTATCCAAGAAAAAGTAACTTTCTCATTTTAAAAAATATGAGAATATGGATAAATTGGTCAATAAAAAAGTAGACAAACTTTTTCATGATATTTACCTACAAAGAATGAGCCCTAAAAATATACATGGATAGGGAACAATCTAATTAACTGAGCTGAATTTGTGTTGAAAATGGGTTTAGCTGCCTAATTTAGAACTTTGAATATACGGACGCCAAAACAATCTAATTAACAGCCCATTTTGGGAATGGCTCGTTATTAACCTGCAAGCTCTCAACCCGAATTACGTGAGAGGGTTAAAAAAAACCCAGATGTGGCAGGGTTAACAAGCTTATAAGCTGGGACTTGGATGGGCTCTTAGAAGACTATGAGCAAGCAAGGCTAACAAGCCTGATTTTTATACGATATTTCAAGAGGATTACCTAAACGGACCCTAACAAAATTGAGTTTGAGTTGAAAATGGATTTGGCTACCTAGTTCAGAACTTCCGCTAACATGAACTTGGGTTAACTTACTGTGGATTTTGCTCGGATATGTACATGTATGTGTCAAGGTGAAGCAGATGGAAGGGAGCCTTTTATATCGTTAGGCAATCTACAGTTTCCCCCCGCACGTAGGTTACGAGCAGAGAAAAAGTAAACTTCTAGAACCTGAAACCTTTTTGGCTGTTGATATTGGTCCTATAATAAAACCACTTTGGCAATTTGAATTTCTTGGCCATGACTGACAACCTTTTTCTTTTTCTCTTTATTTCCAGGTGGCAATACCATTTTATTTTTAAAAAATTACAGAGGTAACTCTTCAAATTTGAGTTATTTATATTTAGACTCTAAAAGTTTAAAAAATATCAATTAAACACCAAAACTTTAAATTTATTATAATATTGCCCAATCATCAACATGAATTTTAACACTATAAATGGAATGAAAAAGGACAAACAATGCCTTGATGTATTTTAGATTTGCTACGATGCTCCAAAAAATATTTTAGTCATTTTACTATTTATCTATTTCTGACCATCAGATTAACTATAGAGCACTCGGTTTGCAACCAGTTGAAATCTCAATATGTATAGCTGGTGTAGTAAATATTTCAAAGATTAGAATTATTTCATATCATACTTAAATTAATTTTTTTTTTAAAAACCCTTCTCTATAGGCCCCTGAAGATGAAGATGGTGTGAAAACGCTGCGAGGAGGTGCATCGCGGTGGGGGGAACCATGGGCATGCATCGAGGGGGGGGTGGTGGATGGAGAAGCTGTGCGGGGAGGGGGGGATGTCGAGAGAGCTATGATGTGAGGGTGGGTGGGGGGGAGGGCGGGGTGGAGCACTGCAGGCACAAGGGTGTGTGTGGGGGGGGGGGGGTTTAGGGGAGCCATGAGCATCGGGGGAGGGGGATCGAAAGTGGAGGAGTTGCGGGATGAGGTCGGAGGAGCCATGGAGAAGAGGGGGGGTGAGGGGGTGGAGCATGTAGAATCCACAGGTGGAGAGAGATGGAGGAGCCATAGGCAGGGGGCTGGGGGGTGTGGAGGAGCCACGGATAGTGCTGGGGGGATGGTGTGCACAGAGAAGCCACGGACAGAGAGAGAGAAAAAAAATATTATTTTTAAAAAATAATAAAATATGTAAAAAATGGTAATATGTAATACCTTAAATATTTTTTATAATAAAATATTATTAAGGAGCACTGTAGCAAAATCCTATATTTTATTTTTCATTACTTATGCAAATCTCAAAGCATTTCATTTTTCATCATTATTCTGCTTGCACAAATCTTAAAGCATCTCATCACTCATCATTTATTTATCAATAGAGATCTTAAAGTGCTCAAACCTTAATCATCCATCCATATGCATAGATGTTAAAGCATTACATTCTTTGTCATCTATTCACCTGCACAGATTGCAAAACATTTTATCTGTGATCCATTTGCCTACATAAGATCTCAAAGTGCTTGATCTTCTATTATCTATTCACCCATGCAAATCTTAAAGTGCTCCATCCTCTGTTATTTGTCTACTTGGATAGATCTTGAAGCATTCTATTGTTAATAATTCATATGTTGCATAAATCTTAAAGCACACCATCCTTTATCATCTATCCACTTGCATAAATCATGAAGCACTTTATTTTCTATCATCCATCTGCTTGAATAGATGTTAAAGTACTTCATCTTTTATCATTTATCAATCTATATAGATCTCAAAGTATTTCATTCTTTATCATTCATTCATCTATACAGCTTTCGAAGTGTTCCTCTTTATCATCCATCTACTTGTATAAATCTCAAGGTAGTCATCTTCTATAATCTATCTATTTATACAAATATCAAAGCACTCCATCTTTTGTCATCCATCCATTTGCATATATCTAAAGCATTCTATTCTTTGTCATCCATCCATTACGTACAGATCTTAAAGCACTCTATCTTTTATCGTTAATTTATATACACAAATCTCAGAGCACTCCATCCTCTTTCATCCATTCGCATGCATAGATCTTAAAGCATCTCATCCTTTATCATTTATTTTTCTGCCCAGATATCAAAGCATTCCATCCTCTATCATTCATTCATTTGCATGGATCTTAAAGTATTTCATACTTTGTCAGCCATTCACTTGCATAGATCTCAAAAGATGAAGTCATTCATCTATTGGCACGAATCTTAAAGTACTACTTTTAGGAGCAAAAGTAGATATCTATTTGAATCCATTTTCGTATATGAATTCATCGAGATATGGATAGAAATTTAAGCATTAAAATAATATTTATATCTGTATCCAAATTCATCATTCAAAGAAAAAAGGATATGGATATGGATCGATAACCATCCAATCCGTATCCAAATATTAGATTCTATTTATAATCTTATTTAATTTTATAGAGTACTCATAAACTTCTAAGCGAAATATATAATCATATTAATATATTATTAATTTGATTTACCATCATGTAGTAATATCTTTGATTCTATGGTTATAAAGCTTAATTATTTGACTTATATTCATATTTATATCCATACTTTAAGTATCCGACTTATATCTGTATTTAGTATTCATTTAAAACAAATATAGATAGATATGAATTTTTGCATCCGCTAATATCTATATCTACATTTATATCCATCAAATTAAATAAAGATAGATATACTAGTATCTGATTCAATTTTAGCCCTAACTATTTTTCTCCTCTTCCTTTCAATTCTCACCAAAGTAAGAGTCCCTTGCTAAGTTAGTGGGAAGACTAGTTTTGAAATTTTATAAAAAATTAGTTATCATATGATCCTCTGGTGATAACATTTTGTGACAAAGATAGACGGTCGAGCAATATTACAATGAATCTAAAATTTTGGTGGCCAATCAATACTTTTTAAATATTTGGGGTCTAAGTGTAAAATGCCCAAGTTTGAAGAGTATCTCTGTAATTTTCTTCTTTATTTTTTTTGACTTACTCGGACAAGTTTTTAAGGAAACTTTCTTTGGTTGCAGAATAAATTAATGTGAAATTAATTAATTAATTAATGTTAAATTTATTATATTTTGAAATAAACTATTTCATAATTTATGTTGAGTAGTTTACTCTAGATTAAGCAATGAAATAGCTTTATTTATCTTTTAGAAATCTATTTTATTCTCAAAATCTTAGGAGTTTATATATTTTGAGAACCTCACTAATATATATACAATTCTCGGTGCTAATTTAGAATGAAGAATATATTGCCTTAGCATGTCAACCTTGTATAGAGCATTCACATCCATGAATCTTCCTTGTTTCACAAACATGAGCTACTATTTAATTGAAATAAATCGGCAAAGATGGCTCAATTGCAACCCTCTAAGGTGAGGTGTCCACTTTAATTATCTCAAAAGGATGGCAACGGGTAGGGTACCCGCAAAAATTGCCCTACCCATATCTAAATCTATTTAAGATCTTACTATTCGAACCCATCCCAAACTCGATTACAAAATCAACCATAGATCTCAAATCCATCCTATTTAAAAATTGGTACACCCGTCGGGTACCTAAACCCACCCAATCAACCCTCATTCATATTCATATTATCTTAGAACAAAACCAATAAATTGAAATTTTTTGCAGCCAAAGAAGAATTCTTCTGATAAAAAATTCCTAAATCCTACAAAATTTCACGCTTGTACCAAGATTAGGCTCCGAAAACCTTAAGGGATCAACACACAATGCCACAACTCCCACAAAATTCCATATCCTGGAGAAAAAACCCAACCGGAGTCTAAAGAACAACTCTGATCTCCCTCAGGTGCTCTTCTTCCCCATAGATCTTAGAAAAAGAGAATGAAAAGAAAAGAAAAAGAATTGAAATGAAAAAAATAATTAATCCATGTGAGAAAAGATCTTACCTGTTAATTTTTTTCGTCTTTTCTTTGTTTTCATTGATTTTTCTTACGTTTTTCCCCATTTTTTCTCTACTTTTTCCATCCTCGGGAGTCTCGATTGGATGGAGGCTTGGAGTGGCTGAATAGGGAAGCTTGGACAATGGCAAGGGTTTTGTGTTCGTATCTATATGAAAGACAGAAAGAGTTTAAATAGTATAAAATAGAAATTGCACTAAATCGGAAACTAGTTAGGCTGTCCAAGGATTTGGAGTTCAAATCCTTCTATTCAACTAATATATATATATAGATTGGGCTCCAATTGATCGAATTTCAGTCCATATCCAATCAGATCTCCAACCATCGGATTAGCACGTATCTATGTGCATGCGTCTGAAAAGATGTGTCGCTAAGAAAATAGGCATGTGTGCATTTGAAAAAAAATTTAGAAAAAAAAATAATAGGCCTGCTACCTAAAAAAAATTTAGAAAAAAAAATCTAAAAAAATTGAAAATAAAAAAAAATTCAGAAAAAAAGGCCCTGAAGGCGGCTACAATTAAAATATAGGCACCATTTCTTTTTTTTCTTTCTAGTGGAGGAATTTTTTTTAAATTAAAAAAAAAGCACATGAAGGCGCCTACATTAAATTGTAGGCGCCTTTCAGGCATATGAAGGTGCCTATATTTTAAATGTAGGCGCCTTCATCTTTTTTTTTTTAAATTCTTTAAAGATTTTTTAAGGTATTTTTCTAAATTTTTTTCAAATTTTTTTTAGATTTTTTTCAAGCAGCAGGCCTGTTATTTTTTTTTCTAAACTTTTTTTCAGGTGCATGCGTGCCTATTTATTTTTCAACCGATGCGTCTTTTTAGGTGCGTGTGCGTAGATGCGCGCTAATCCGACTGTCAAGAATTCGATCAGATATGAATTAGAATCTGATCGACCGAAGCCCAATCCATATATATATATATATATATATATATATATATATATATATATATATATATATATATATATATATATATATATATATATGTATGTATGTATGTATGTATGTATCTATGTATGTATGTATCTATGTATATATGTATGTATGTATGTATATATGTATACATACATACATACATACATACATATATGTACATATATATATATAATATGTACATATATATATATATATGTGTGTGTGTGTGTACATACATATATATATATACATATGTGTGTGTGTGTACATATATATATATATATATATATATATATATATATATATATATATATATATATATATATATATATATATATATATATATATATATGTACCTATATATATATATATATATGTATATATATATATATATATATATATATATATATATATATATATATATATATATATATATGTACCTATATATATATATATATATGTACATATATATATATATATAATATATATATATATTGTACATATGTACATATATATATTTATATATATGTACATATGTACATATATATATATATATATATATATATATATATATATATATATATATATATATACATATGTACATATATATATATATATATATATATATGTACATATGTACATATATTATATATACACACACATATATATATATATTATTGGGGATAAACCCCGCTCCTGCCAAAGTCAAGTTCGGTGCCCAGCCTGATGCGGCCAATAGCCATGGAAGAGCTTCAGCGGACGAGCCTTAGCCGAACTCCTACATCCGACCGACCTTCTCAGCGATCGGGCCTCAGTCGAAGTCCTTCAATCGACCGAACTCTCCAGCGACCGAGCTTCGTACTCCCAGCGGTCGAACTCCTCAGCGGACGAGCCTTGGTCGAACCACTTAGCGGCCGAACTCCTTCTGATTGCCCAATCGCCGAGCTTCTACGAAAGCCAGACTCCCTGCGGACTTCTCCAGCAGCCGAGCTTCTACGAAAGCCGGATTCCCTGCGAACCTCTTCAGCGGACTTCTCAATGGCCGAACTTCCATGAAGGCCGAACTTATATGGATTCCGACAGATGATCCCGCTACGGTTACACGATAATAACGATCGGCATTTATCGAGTCAGTAACGATCGGCAATAACGATCGACAATAACGATCGATATTAATCAGGACAGTTATGGTAATCATTAATCAAGACGGTTACAACAAGCTCCCTCTATAAAAAGGATCCTCTGGATACACTTACGTCAGATTTTGAAAACCCCTTTCTCCTCCTCTAAACTCTACCGAGCACTCCATTCCTGCTGACTGAAGCTGACTTGATCGTCGGAGGGTCCTATTGGAGCCATCCCCCATCAGCTCCAGATGGGACTTTATTTTACAGGTCCCCGACGGTGACCCCATCTGCCTCCACTCCAGCGAATTCCGACGATGACCAGTTTCTGCGTCAATAGATTGGCGCTAGAGGAAGGGCTACCGACAAAGATTCCTCTCTTAAAGGAAGTCGGAGTTCCTTTGTTCTTAAAGGAGTGCTCGAGAAATCTCTCTTCCTCTTAATTCAAATTTCTTTCCAAAGAGAAAAGATGCCCCCAGGAGAGCCTCCACCTGATGATCGACGGCCTCCACAGCCCGATCCCGTTCGAGTCCGTCCGCTCCTGCTCCAGCCCTGATGACCCAGGCTCATTCTACAGCCCGATGATCGGCAACCTCCGCGGCCCGATCCCGTTCGGGTCCGTCCGCTACCGCTCCAGCCCCGGCAGTTCAGGATCAGTCTGTAGCCATGGTAGATGCTGAGCAGTTCAACCTGCTCATCCAGTAGGTTCGTGGCCTCACTGAGGTAGTTCAGGCGATGCAGGCCATGCACCAGTAGGTCGCCGTACCATTTCAACCGGTGCAAGATTCTCTAGAGCCGTGTGGTCTAGTCCAAAGGCAATCGACAGGGCTACCCGACCTTCAATCCTCGAAAAGGAAGGCAACGGAAGAAGAGCCGTTGTTCGGACCGCAGCTCGTCCCGGGGTGAAGCTTTGCACCCATTTAGCAGGAAGACCTTGGAGATCAGAGATTGCGAAGATCTTCTGGATCAAAGGCTCTTAGAAATGAGCCGACGAATCGAAAAACTCCATCACGCTCCTTCCTCATACGGTAATGAGGTCCGAACCGATCCTCCTTTTTCGCAGAAAATCATGCAGAAATCGATCCCGCCGAACTTCAAGCTCCCGTAGTTCGAGAGCTATGATGGGACCACCGACCCAGTCGACCACTTGGAAGCCTTTCGGACGACGATGCTGCTCCATGGTGCGCCAGATGCCATATTGTGCCGGACTTTCCCCTCTACCCTTAAAGGAGCCGTCAGGAACTGGTACTCGACGCTCAAGCCGAGTACCATCCTATCGTTTGACCAAATGAGTCAATAATTCGCAGCCCACTTCGTCAGTAGTCGGCGTCCACGCCGAAGTTCGGATTCCCTAATGACCGTCAAGCAGAAGGAGGGGAAATCCATCCAGGCTTACATTACCCGATTTAATACTGCTGCACTAGAGGTCCAGTACTTGGACCAGTCAGTCACCATGGCCGCTCTCAAAGTCGGCCTTCAGAAGAACGATCTATTGTTCTTCCTAGAAAAGAAGTATCCCAGGGACTTTGCCGACATGCTGGCTCGGGCCAAAAGTTATGCCCAGGCAGAGGAGGCCTTCGAGGCTAAGAACGACGAGGTCAGTGGCAAGCGGCGAATCGACGGGCTAGACAGATCCATCAAAGAAAGAAAGCAGACTGAAGCTCGGCCTTTGGCGAATCGGCCACGTTCCCGGACTCCCCCCAGTCGTGGCGCAACGAGCTCGAACTCCCCCTCGAGCTCGGAGGCAGGGAAAGCCCCGATGGAAGGACACGCCGAGGTTCTTCCCTCAACGCCGAAGTTCTCTCCGACGGTGATTTCACAACTACGCCCCTTCTTAACCCTCCGAAGGCCCAAGTGCTGATGAAAATCAAGGAACGAACTTCCGAGATTGGAGAGGATGCATTTTCCCATCCCAGCAAATGCAATTCCAGCAAGTTCTGCCTTTATCATCGTGACCACGGTCACGACACTGAGGAATGCATCCAGCTCCAGGACGAGATCGAAGAGCTCGTCAGACGAGGAAGACTTAGCCGATTTCCTGCAAAGATGAACTGAAGGGCGAGAAGATCGGCCAAGAGTTAGCGGCCTACCGCCAAGTGAGGGAAAACCAACAGGAAGATCGGCCACCTCTTGGCATCATCAACACTATCTCGGGAGGACTTCATCAGGGGGAGGCTGATGGATCCGAGGGACCAACAAAGAGGCCAAGGAGGCCTCTTGGTGTCACAATATAATCTCGGAGGGACTTCAATAAGGAGCCTCTGACGGTGAAGAAATAGAGGACCGAGGAACTTCACCGAGGCAGGATGCCCAGGGGATTCAATCTTCGCATAATGACACGGTTGTAATCTCTTTGAACATTGCCAATTATGATGTACGCCACATTTTGGTGGATAATGGAAGCTCGCTGACGTATTTGTTTTACGATGCCTTCTCAAAAATATCCTTATCCGAATGGCTGCTTGGGGCCTATGAACTCCTGCTGATAGGATTCACTGGCAATACGCTGTACCAGTTGAAGGCACAATAACTTTGGCTGTGACGGCAGGGCAACACCCAAAATTGGCCAAAGCGTAGGTCGACTTCCTAGTCGTAAGGACCCCGTCTGCCTATAATGCGATCCTCGGCCGACCTAGTCTAAATGCTCTTCGGGCGGTGGTGTCAAGCTATTATTTGAAGATGAAGTTTTCGACGAGTCACGGGGTCGGAGAAGTCAGAGGAGATCAGGCTCTGATAAGGCACTGCTACTCAATCACCATGCATAAAGAGGATCGGCCCAACCCTTATCCTGTTGATGGACTAGACGTCCGTGATGACCTCACTGAGGAGTGGGGCGAACCTATGAAAGACCTCATCTCTGTGCCCTTGAATGACATAAACTTGGAGCATGCGGTGCGGATCGGCTCCATCTTGGCGGACGAAGTTCGGGAGCAGCTCGTCATCTTTCTCAGAAGAAATGTGGACATCTTCACCTGGACCCCAGCGAACATGCCGGGGATTGACGCCGAGGTCATGGAACATCAGCTGGCTGTCGATCCAATGCATCGTCCGATAAGAGAAAAGATACGCCACCACGCCTCGGAAAGGCAGAAAGTGATCACAGAAGAAGTAGACAAACTCCTCCAAGCCAGACTCATCCGAGAAGTTAATTATCCGACCTAGGTCTCGAACGTGATTCTCATCAAGAAGGCAAATAACAAGTGGAGGATGTGCGTCGACTTTAAGAAGCTGAATAAGGCTTGCCCGAAAGATAGCTACCCCCTGCTCAGGATTGATCAGCTAGTAGATGCAACCTCGGGCCATGAGCTCCTCACCTTCCTAGATGCTTTTTCTGGTTACAACTAGATATGGATGGTGCTCGAGGACGAAGAGAAGACCGCCTTCATTACTGATCGTGGCCTTTATTGCTACAGGATCATGCCTTTTGGACTAAAAAATATAGGGACAACCTACCAGCATTTGATTAATAAGATCTTCAAAGAGCAGATCGACCGCAACATGGAAGTATACGTGGATGATATTCTCGTCAAAAGTCGAGCTTCGATAGACCACCTGGCCGACCTTGAAGAAACCTTCGGCGCACTCAGGAAGCACAAGATGAGGCTAAACCCGACCAAGTGCGCCTTTGGTGTGACCTCCGAAAAATTTTTGGGGTTCATGGTGTCGAGGCGCGGAATCGAGGCAAACTTTGAGAAGATCCGAGCTATTCGGGAGATGACTGTTCCAAAGACAATCAAGAAAGTTCAGCGCCTGATCGGGAAGGTGGCATCCCTAAATCGCTTCATCTCAAGGTTGGCCGAATGATGCATGCCTTTCTTCTAGGTTCTCAGGTGACCGAAGGACTTCTACTGGACGACGGAGTGCTAGCAGGCATTCGAAGAGCTTAAAAACTACCTCGGCTCTTCCCCACTACTGGCAAAGCTCGAACCCAAAGAAGAATTATTCCTGTACCTAACTATCTCCCCGGTGGCCCTAGCGGCAGTCCTGGTCAAGGAAGAAGCAAAAATGCAACGACCAGTCTACTACGTGAGCCGAGTCCTGAGGGATGTGGAAATCAGGTACTCAAGGTTAGAAAAGCTAATTTACTATCTTCTAATTGCTGCCAGGAGGCTCCGACCTTACTTTCAGGAGCACACCATAACTATCCTCACAGACCAACCAATAAAGGCAGTCCTCCACCGAGCGGATGCTTTCGAAAGAATCACAAAGTGGGCTATCGAATTCACAGAGTTCGATATCAACTACCGACCCAGGCCATCGATCAAGGCTTAGATACTGACGAATTTTGTACTGGAATGCACCATTCCAGTCGTAGCCGAGGTTGAATCAAGCGAGACAGACACAAGCGAGATCGAGCCTTGACGAAGTCGAACTATCACAATCGAACTTCTCCGAGGAAAGCGCCGACCTCTCTGAAGGCTCCTGGGCTCTGCACGTGGATAGTTCATCCAACTCCGCTGGAGCTGGTGCGGGGCTGGTCTTGGTCAACCCCGAGGGAGTCATCGCCGAGTATGCACTGCGCTTCGAGTTCCCCGCTACCAACAATGGGGCCAAATATGAAGCACTGATTGTCGGATTAAAGATAGCGAAGAAGTTAAAAGTAGATCGACTTTGAGTCTACAGCGATTTTCAACTAGTGGTCGGCCAAGTTGATGGCAACTTCGAAGCACGAGAGGAAGGCATGGCGAGATACCTCGGAAAGATGAGAAGTTTGACCCCGGCCTTCGGCAGTTTTGGCATTCAGCACATCCCAAGGACAGAAAATGCGAGAGCCGATCTTCTCTCCAAATTGGCCACCGGTCGAACTACCCAAAGAAGTATTTTTGAAAACTCTGAAGTACCCAACCACAGAGAAATCTCAAAACATCCTGCAGACGAAATTCGAGCCGAGCTGGATCGACCCATTGGTCGCCTACCTTAAAGAGGGGGTTCTTCCTCACGACCGAAAAGAAGCTCGAAAGCTCAAGAATCAGGCCTCCTGCTACGTCTTATATGAAGGTAAGTTGTATAAAAGGTCGTATTCCCTCCCATTGTTGAGATGCCTCCAACCTTCAGAGGCCAACCTCGCACTATGGGATGTGCACGAAGGACTTTGCGAAAGCCACATAGGAGCATGGTCTTTGTCGCAAAAGCTACTTCGGCAAGGGTACTACTGGCCGACCCTGTTTCATGATTCCATGGAATACGTGAAGAAGTGCGACCGCTGCCAGAAGAATGCCAACGTGCAAAGACAGCCGGCATCTGAACTCGCTCTGCTAAGCGCACCTTGGCCATTTGCGCAATGGGGAATGGACATACTCGGTCCCTTCCCAGCGGCATCTGGACAACGAAAGTTTCTCCTGATTGCGATCAACTATTTCACCAAGTGGATCGAAGTCGAACGATTAGCGAAGATTACCGAGGCCAAGGTGCAGGACTTCGTCTGAAAGTCGCTAGTCTGTCGGTTCGGCCTGCCCCGAACCCTCATAACTGACAACGGGCGACAGTTCTCTAGGGCAAGGTTTGCCGAGTTCTACGAAGGACTAAATATCTTCCACCGCTTCACATCGGTGGCTCACCCGCAAGCCAATGGAGAGGCTGAGGTGACCAACCGAACTCTGTTACAAGGCATTAAAGCGAGGCTTGATAGGGCAAAGGGGACCTGGGCGGACGAACTCTACCACATCCTTTGGGCATACCGAACTACTCAGAGGGTGTCAACCAGAGAAACACCTTTCGTCTTGACCTTCGGCACTGAGGCAGTTATCCCGGTCGAACTTAAGCTCCCGTCTGCATGAGTCGTAGGCTTCAACGAACAGCACAATCCTCAGGATCTCAGAGTCAATCTCGACCTTCTGGAAGAAAAAAGGGAAGAGGCCCATATTCGAATAGCAGCCTATAGGCGGAAGGTGGTCCAATACTACAACTCCAGAGTTCGGAGTAAGGTGTTCAGAGTGGGGGACTTGATGCTTCGATGAGCCACCGTCTCTCAGCCTCAGAGTCAAGGAAAGCTCATCCCAAATTGGGAAGGCCCGTACGAAGTGACGAAGGTCGTTCGGCCAGGAACCTATCGCTTTAAGGAGCTCGGAGGAATAATGCTTCCCCGACCTTGTAACTCAGAAAACTTGAGGATGTATTACCAGTAGACTTTCTGTAATAAAACTACTTCGCTCAGCGCTATTGTTTTCTGGTGCAAGGATTACATGACGATAGAAAAGAAACGAGCAAAAGCAGCCCGTTAGGAACAGGAGGAGAACCTCGTCCTAATGCGAGCAAAGTCGAAGGCCTCATTCACTTTAGACGAGATGGGGGGAGAAGTATGGACATGGTCCCTTATGTGCCCCCACAGCCCGTTAGAAATAGGAGGAGAACCTCATCCTAACGCGAGCAAAGTTGAAGGCCTCGTTCACTTTAGATAAGATGGAGGAGAAGTACGGATGATGGTCCAAATGTGCCCCACAGCCGTTAGAAACAGGAGGGGAACCTCGTCCTAATGCGAGCAAAGTCGAAGGCCTCGTTCACTTTAGACAGGATGGGGGAGAAGCACGGACGATGGTCAACCCTTATGTGCCCCCACAGCTCCGTTAGGAACAGGAGGAGAACCTCATCCTAACATGAGCAAAGTCGAAGGCCTCGTTCACTTTAGACGAGATGGGAGAAGAGGCCCTGACGAACGGTCCAAATATGCCCCCACAGCCCGTTAGGAACAGGAGGAGAACCTCATCCTAATGCGAGCAAAGTCGAAGGCCTCGTTCACTTTAGACGAGATAGGAACAGGAGGGGAACCTCATCCTAACACGAGCAAAGTCGAAGTTAGGAACAGGAGGATAACCTCATCCTAATCCGAGCGACCAGGCCAACCTCGATCGGAGAGCTTCAACTTACACTTCGCACAGAGATAAGATCGGAGATAACCTCGTCCTAACGCGAGCGCCCGCGTCAACCTCGGCCAAAGGAGATAAAGTCCCCCTGAGCGATCGGGCCAACCTCGGTTGGAGAGCATCGACTTTGACCTCAGCAAGGGATGGGATTTCTCTCGAGCGATCGTATCAATCTCGGTTGGAAAGCTTAAACTTCAATATCAACTCTAGCCGGAGATAAGAGCTCCCCCGAGCTTCGACTTAAATCAGTATGGAGCCCGGAAGAAGACTTCGACAGTCGCCTTTTCTGCACTCTCTTCCTTCGAGTTTCGAACTCGGAAGTGGAGGGGCTAGTGTTGGGGATAAACCCCGCTCCTGCCAAAGTCAAGTTCGGTGCCCAGCCTGATGCGGCTAATAGCCACGAAAGAGCTTCAGCGGACGAGTCTTAGCCGAACTCCTACATTCGATCGACCTCCTCAGCGGTCGGGCCTCAGTCGAAGTCCTTCAACCGACCAAACTCTCCAGCGGCCGAGCTTCGTACTCCCAGCGGCCAAACTTCTCAGCGAACGAGCCTTGGCCGAACCACTTAGCGGCCGAACTCCTTCTAATTGCCCAATCGCCGAGCTTCTATGGAAGCCGGACTTCCTACGGACTTCTCCAACGATCGAGCTTCTACGAAAGTCGGACTCCCTACGAACCTCTTCAGCGACCGACTTCTCGGAAGTCTGACTCCTTGAACTCCTTCATGGCCAAACTCCTCAGGGCCGAACTTCTTATGACTGTTAACGATTCTGACAGACGATCCCGCTACGGTTACACGATAATAACGATCGACATTTATCGAGTCAATAACGATCGACAATAACGATCGATATTAATCAGGATAGTTACGATAATCATTAATCAAGACGGTTATAACAAGCTTTTTCTATAAAAAGAACCCTTCGGATACACTTACGTCAGGTTCTGAAAACCTCTTTCTCTCCTTGAAACTCTGCCGAACTCCATACTGAGCACTCCATTCCTATTGACCAGAAGCTGACTTGATTGTCGGAGGATCCTACCGGAGCCATCCCCCATCGACTCCGAATGGGACTTTATTTTGCAGGTCCCCGACGGCGACTCCATCTGCCTCCACTCCAGCGAATTCCAACAACGATCAGTTTCTGCGTCAACATATATATATGTACATATAATATATATATATATATATATACATATTATATATACATATATACATATATTATATGTACATATATATATAGATATATATATGTATGTGTGTGTGTCTATATATATATATATATATATGTACATATATATATATATATGTACCATATATATATATATATATATATGTACATATATATATAGATATATACATATATATATATATATGTACATATATATGTACATATATATATATATATATATATATATATATATATATATATATATATATATATATATATATATAGGACACACACATACATATATACATATATATGTATACACACGCACATACATACATACATACATACATACATATATATATATATATATATATATATATATATATATATATATATATATATATAATCAGGTTCGGATAGCAGGTACCCAAGGGATAAATCCCAAACACATCTCAAACCTGAATGAATTTTAGTTATAAATCCCAAACCCGTCCCAAACCATATTAGGGTATGCTAAATGGGTCTTCTTAGGGTTTGGGATGGGTTGGGTACCCAGAAAGATTTGTCGGACTGCTATTCCTAGATAAAAGGTGTAACTTCTATGTCGTCAATGCATGAGTATTTAATATAGAATCCAACAAAGCATGAAAGTTTACGTAAACATGCCACTAACAAATTTCTGCTTAGCAAAGTTAACAAAAAAAAGATGCATGAAACTTCTATCGTTGCAGAGTCTAGGAGGGTTATATGTATGCACTTTCATCCCTACATATGGAGAGACTATTTTTGCATTTTAAACCATGATCTCTAAGTCACAATGAAGCAACTTTACACCAAGACTGACCTTCAACTTAGCAAAGTTAACGGCATTCCAAAAATACTATCGGGAGCAAAATGAAGGTGGTCATATGAGTTTAGTCTATCTCAACTACATACCTTAATGCATGCATAGAAGCATGTATTTAGGCCCATAATGTGCATGGATTTTTGGGTCTTGGAGAACTTTGCTCACATTTTCACAGTGACTACTATAATAGTATACATGGGAATATTATTTTACTAACCGAGTTTGCCGAGTTGAAGTCAGAATATGCCATCAGGCTCTAACCCAAAAATATTGAGTATGTTTTGAGTTTACAAGTAGTGTAGAGTTAATTAGGGCCTAAACTATGATGGTCGGCTAAGGTAGTCTTCCTCCGATGGGTTCATGGGGGAGGAGTTGTCGAGCCACAACTTAGAAGGCTCACTGTCCTACCACTAGGCTCTAGGAAAGTAGTCATAGTCTGAACCCAACACTTGGGTCCACCATATGACACGGTCGTATGAATCTTAGCGTAAAGCCCTAGAGATCATGCAAGCCCTCTAAAATGACTTCATCATGTGAACTTCATTATCAAATCCATCCGAAACTATATATCCAATAACTCTAAAAGGAAAAGAAAAATATGGTATGAGTTTTATAGTCAATAAGAATT
This sequence comes from Cocos nucifera, assembly GCA_006176705.1. Taxonomy (NCBI): domain Eukaryota; kingdom Viridiplantae; phylum Streptophyta; class Magnoliopsida; order Arecales; family Arecaceae; genus Cocos; species Cocos nucifera. The sequence goes on from QRFJ01000458.1 coordinate 883,576, forward strand.
ACTATACACTCACATCAATATAATAATATAATTCAAAAATAAAAAATAAGTTGTATCAAAGAAAAAATATAAATCATGAAATCTTATATCAAGTATCCGGTATAACTCAATAATTACATAAGCATATATTATAATCATGTATTATCATAAATCCATCATGAATATCATCAATGGATTTATATGACTTATCATTCATGTTTCATTACTATGTCTAAATCAATAATTATCTTTCAATTTTGGACTAACCATGGCTATGTTTCAGCTCGTAATTGGCAAACTATAATCCATACTTTAGCTCATAGTGGCAAATCAAGATATTCGTGCTTCGGCTCCTGATGGCAAACTAAGATATCCACTATTTGGTCCATGGTGACAAACCAAGATATCCACACTTTAGCATATGATGGCAAATTAGGGTGTTATGATTCGATCTATGACTGGCAATCAAGATACCATAATTCAGTTCATGATTGATCATCCATATCATGGCTAGTCTAAATCTCCTTACATGATCATTTAATCATTCAATAATTTTATATTATATTTTTTACTTATTTCAAAACATCTGGTATCTTATTTTCAACAACTAAAATAGTCAACATGTGATGTATATATAATAAGAAATCATATATTCATCATGCATAGTATAAAAACATACATACATATGATCATATAAAAGGATTCTTATCTCTACCGATTTCTGGCTCAAGCACAACAATCAATCAACTTCTTAATCTATGAACTTAGGAAAAATGTGTTCTGCTCGATAACTTTCTGTGTAGATGGTTGCACTTCTATATAATCAAAATCAAACATAAAAATCATAGATAATTATGGATATTAAAAAATTATGATAAATGACCATAACAATATAGGTTTGTCTCTCTTAGGGTCAATTGATTGATCTGGACATCTGGACCATAGGATTTTTAGAGAAAGGAAGAGTGCAAAAGAGAGAGAAAGAGAGAAGAGAGAAAAGGGAAGAAATTATCATTATTATTTTCTTCCCCTCTCATTTCCTTCTTCTTTGCAAAGAAATCGGGAGAAGGAAAAGATTTTGCTTTTGCCGGCCACCTCCCACGGTGGCAAACCCCAGTGGCAACAACCCCTGATGGCTTCAGCTCTCGATAGCTTGAGCATGGCTTCATCCAACAATGTGACCAGCTCGGCAGAAGAACAAAAGAATGAAATAGGAGAAGCCCTGTTCTATCACGAATCGGGTAACTTGCCGGCCTGAATAGGGTCAAAGAAAAGCTTCACAGGACTGAATAGAGGATGGAGAAGAAAGAGTTAGCCTTAGCTCAACTCTGGCAGAGATCCTATGGCCGGATCAATGGAAAATCTCCAAGAAACCCTTCACAGAAACACTTGAATCACAACTCTAATTGAGATATTTTCAAAGATGGATGCTAGAGAGGGGGCGAAGATCGATTTCTATAGCCAAAATCCGAAGTTAATCAAGTGAAAAGTGGCGTCCTAATTTTCTCCTTCCACTAGAATCGGGAAAGAAGACTCCTTCCAGGAGTGTAATTCTTCTACTTCCCTTTTCTTTTTCCCTTTCCCGCCCTTGCTTTAAAAGTCCTGCGGCTTCTTTTGGGCCAGCATAAGTCTCCATGGCACTATGGCAGTGTGGACCTGCTTGATGTGTTTCCACTGGTGAATGAGGTGGAGAACCACCTCCTTGTACAGCAACTGTTGGATGATGGCGGTGCCACTTATGTCGGGCTTGAGGTGGAGCTAGCTTGTGTTAGAGCTCTATGCCAAGACCTACTGCTCTTTGTTATCATCGTAGCAAGAGAAGGGCGAATGCAAGGGCTTCTTGGGTATTAGGAAAGCTGTTGCTTCTTGTTCCCAATAAAGGAGAACGAGGACTAGATTGAGAATAATTATAAAGGACTAATTTAGTTCGCGGGAAGGGGAGAGGGAAAGAATAGTCAATAGGAAATGAAGTATTTTGGTTGAAGTTTTTAATGGAGAGAGATAAAAAAATTAGTTTTTTCATAGAAATAAGATTTTTATATTTTATAAAAAAATATATATGGAATATGAAAAAATTCTATTCCTATCGATTGAAAATTAAGGTTTTTTTTAAAAAAAAATATCTTGAAGCTTTTAAGCTTTTAGATAGATAGAATGGGACTAGATCTTTCAATTTGCCAAAGATATAATAATTATTTTATATATTTTTTCTAAAAAATAGATGCTTAATAAAATATAAATTAATATGTAATATGTCTTTTTTTTTTTTATGATCAATAAAATATATAAATTATATTTTTAGTTATTATACATCTAAATATTAATTTTTTAAAAAAATATATATATTTTTTTTCTTGAACTAAATAACGGTAAAGATGGGATGGAAAGAGCTCAAAAGGCAGTAGAGGCCTTTGAAGCGGGGCCTAAAAACCGGATCCTCGAGCCCGTGGTTTGTCTACCTCAGACGTTGAAAGGACATTATAAAATAATAATTTTATTGTAAAGTTACAAACTATAAGCATTTAATAATAGAAAATATTAGAGGACATCTATCAGATTATTATTCAATCCATAATCCTGATCTGCATTGGCGTTTGGCTAAATAGAAATTGAAGTTGACATCACTGTTTTGTTCATATCAAGCAGTACCTCTTTATATTCTTATCAAAAAATGTACTTCTTTATATTACTAGCTTTCCTATGGTATCTTCTTCTTCTTGCTATCTGAAGGGTACTGGCAGCTTCCACTGGGACTGCATGTCAAGAGCTTAATTTGGATGCTAGCTTGAGTGCTGCACCATCCCAAAGTTTGTAGTAAACTTTGCAGATTTTTTGTGAAAAAATTATTAATTGGGTCAAATCCCAAAGCCCAGTAATGGGCCAGTCCAACCATAGAGAAAAATGCACGACTGAAAATGAAACAATAGGATAGGAGAGCAATTTATGGTTGGACTGATAGTCTATCCAATAGAGTAATTGTATTGCCATGCTAGAATATAGTACGGCTAGATAGCAGACTATCTGAGACCGTAGAGACCATCTTGGAGTCTCCGTATGATCACTTCCTCAAAGATTTAACGGCCAGTCTTCATATCTTCAAAAGTCATGTAATTAAAATATCGATGTATCAAAAATTTAAAAATTAAATTAATTTTGACTTATTAGAAATATCTTTCAGCTGCATTACTAGCTCCAGATGGTCAGTTGGAGAATTCATTCATTATATAAGATACTTCAGAATTTCTAAACATGTTATAAAATTGATTTTAAAAAATAATTATAAATTTTAAAATAATTAAATTTTAAATATATTAATTAAAGTTATAATATTTATGAGTGGCTCTGAACGTGAATGAGCTATTTATCTTTCAGTCGAGTTAGAGGTATCACGAGTCAGATGGGTTGTATTTGGGAGCCGATCACTATTGCATATGGTAGGACTAGAGATTTGAGAAATCAAGGAAAGATGGACATATTACTGTTTTTATTCCACTACCACGAACGGTAGCGAAATTAGTGCTAAATCATAATTGGATAATTAAAAAAGAGCTGGATTTCACGAAAAATGTAATGATAACTTAGTGGTCTCGCATGTCTTGTATTGGGAAGAGGTCCCATGTTTGCAAATTAATACAGATTGATGCATACAAGCAAGCTAACCGTATCCCATCTTACCATCGATTGATGCTACTCCATATCCCATGCATCTTACTTCTGATTGATGCTACTTATTCCAAAAAAAAAAAAAGAAAAAAAAGAAAAGATAACGAAGTTCAACCGGCAGTGGGGCCGCCTTCTCTGGCCCGATGCTTTTGTAATCTTCCTCTTTTGCTTATTTATCTTTTCATCTTTGTTAATTGGTTACCAGCATATTCTGGATTTCAGTTTGTAGAAAGCATCGTGCAAGAAGATGACACCGTCATCTCTGAGCTTCTTGACTTTGGTGAAGGACGAGATGGCCATGCTCTTGGATGTGACCGATGAGATCGCATGGCTCCAAGAAACTCTTCAAACAATAAATGCGGTTGCCATAAGCATCCGGACTGACCTCGGTTGCCGGCCGACGTGGAACTCGGATTCGATACGAGGGCACTTGCTCTTCCTCTAAAAACTTACAGCCAAAGTCTACTCTTATTAGGGATATTTCAGTGGTGGACCTTTCAATATTTAATTTAATTAAAATTAAAAAAAAAAAAGAGCATGAGAGAATGTAGGCATTGTTTTCTTCTTTGCCTACCTACCTACTTAAAGATCTTCTCATTATCTCTTTATATAGAGATAGAACTATTATGTCCGAATTTGATAGACCATTACATCCTAATTTGATAGATTGTTACGCCCTACTTTGATAGGCTATTAGAATAGAGAATCTACTTACTAATCGGTGAATCGCAGTTGTTAGTCATAGGCATTATACATAGATGCTATCTATGTTCTAGAAGTTACAGAAGATTATATGACATTTTGGGAGATTCTTTTGGGTCAACCTTGCTGTTGAGTGGGTTGATGGTTTGAAGTCGGTAGAATATCGAGATGCTACTTCGGTGTGAATTCAGGTCGGTTGAGTGTGCGTAAGGTCATAAGCCTTAGGGCAGTATTTATCCAACGTCTAGATTGGCTTGCGATGAGTTCAAGTCGGCATTTATCTGATTAGCTACCATCTAGTAAGAAGATTGGTTGTTGTTTGGGCTCACAGACTTGTTGTTTCTCCTTAGACTAAAGATATTTTATGGTCCAAGTCACCTCGTTTCAGGCCAAACTGCTCTGGTTGGTAAAAAATGATACACCCCAACATGTACCCCTCACTCCTAAGTCCAAAGTGACTTGCTAACTTTGTGCAATGGGAGTAGTTTGTCTGGGGAGTTATTTTTGATTGTTGGGAATATCTGAGGGTTGTGTTTGGGTTGATGCTGTACACTTATGCCTCAACTACTGTGCAGAAGGTTCTAGGGTCTAACAATGTAATGACCCATCCCAAAATACTTCTAATGCCCAATATCTCTCATGCACGAATCTCAGAGCATCTAAAAAAAGAGAAGGAATTGGATTGCTAGAAGGAGTTTGACTCTTTCCTGATTCCGATGGAAGGAAGGAAATGTGACTCCATTTTTGACTTAATTAACCCTGAATTTAGCCTATAAAAAATAATCTTTACCCCCTATCTAGCATTCCAATTCGAGTTTTATTGATTTTCATCCTTAAAGCCCTAGATTTCAAGCTGTTTCCAAGGAGATTTCTTAGGAATTCCACTATCGGATTGGGTTGCAAGACCTTGTCAGAGTCAAGGTAACAATCTCCAACCCTTCTTTTCTTATTTTCTCTAGTTCTGAGGCTTGATTTTTAGAGGGATTAATAAGGATCATTGCTGGAATCCATGAAAAATAATTTTTTTTATTTTTTTCTACCTTGTTCTTCTCCTTTCCCTCTACCAAGCTAGCCATGCTTGGATTGCTGTGAACTAGAGCTACCATCGTCGACACCAAGAGGTCATCGTCGATCGGGTGGCTACTGCCATAGGAGCTAGGTGGCCAGCTTTAGCTCTCCCCTTTCCCCTGTTTTCATGAAAAAGAAGAAGAATAGCAGAAAAAAAAAAAAAGAGAAAAGAAAAGAGGGTTTGGTACCCTCTTTTCATGAAGAAGAAGAAAGTAGATGTGAGAGAAACAAGGAAAAGAAGAAAGAAAAAAAGAAGAAAAAGGAAAAAAGAAAAAAAAAAAAAAAAAAGAGTTTCTCTCTCTTCTCCCTCTTTTCCTTCGCTCTCACTAGATTTCTCTCTATAGAATTTTCTCTCTCTAAAATTTTTCCTCTAGAGTTTTCTCTCTCTTTATTGATCTCTCTCTAGATATCTTCTAGACTAGTGGATGGTCCTCGTACGTAGATAATCCAGATTAATTGGTTGACCTTAGGAGGGATCCTAGACTATGATGTTTAGGTGTGTATCCATAATTTTTTTATATGTCATTTTTATGTTAATCCTGATCATGTAGTGGTGTGATTGTCTACACAAGATATCGAGCAGAATATCTTAATTCATAGATCGAGGAGTTCATCCATTTCTGTATTTGGATCAATCATCGATAGAGGTAAGAATTCCTATACATAATCACCATTATAAATGCTATTTTTATCATTGTATTGTTGGTTTTGTATCATTGAATTCATGTTGATGGATTATCATATTTGAGATACTATTATTTCTAGTCTAATTTTTCAGCATGAGTATATTATGTATTTATCATATATATGTATCAATGATTGGTGGTATGATCACATGGATATGATATATTTATTTTGATCACACTATAAACTAAAATTAATATGATGAAATTAATATGTAATAATTGAATGGAAAGGATATGGTTTGGACTAGCCTTATCATGTGGAATGGCTTCTATGTGATTAAGTATGGAAATATGATCCGAGAAAGATCATGAATATTTAATTCGAAAAAGAACATGAATATTTGATTCGAAAAAGATCATGAGAAATATGATCTAAAAAAGATAATGAAAAATATGATCCGAGAAAGATCATAAAAATTCAATCCGAGAAAGATCATAAAAATTTGATCCGAATAAAAGATCATCACATGATCTTGATTAGTTCAAAGCCAGAAAGTTAAAAGTTAATATACTAGAATTGTAAAAAGAGAAAATAAATGTTAAGTTCAGAGAGATTATTATTGAATAAAAGACTTAACTTGATGGCATGTGATGATCTATTTTTTAACTATGTGCTCGATATCTATTTATATCAATGCTTTATGCTTATTATTATTTTTTAAATTATAATATTATACTAATGTATTGTATAGAGATTCTTATTAGGCTGTAAAGCTCATCACTCCTCTTGATTCTCTTTTCTTTCTTAGAGTTGCAAGATGCTGAGGATTGACTATGGTTTAGATTCATGGGTGAACGAATGAATAGGCAAAGCATCAATGACGCCTAATCAGATGATTGAAGGAATTGATATTGTAACTGTGCAAGTTTTGTCAGTTGAAATAAAATTAGATTATTTTTATTTATAAATTTTGAGGTTATATTAGATTTTTAAGATCTTGCATATTCTTTAGGGTACTCTTCTTTTAAAAAGTGCGTGGCCATCATATATCCAATCTGGATGCTGGGTTCGGGGCATGACAAGCGGACTTATGACCAGATGGGGTTCCTTAAGGGCCAAGTCGCCTATGAGAGGGCAGTGGCCAATATCTAGTGGAAGAAGGTTGTCGAGCTGGAAAGGGAGCTAGTGGTAGCTCGAAAAATGAATGAAGAGGAGCTTCATGGCAAGCAAGGAGAGGGCAGCTAAGGAGAAATTATCGATTGTCATCGAGGTCAAGCTCTAGGTCATGAAGGAGTACAAGGCCTTGGAGGCCTTCAAGGTGGACATTATAGAATGCTCGATGTCGATAAAGGTTGCCTGAATCCCTAGGAGAGTGAAAATGGGATAGAGAAAGATGGTGCAAACGTTGGCGCCACTTCCCCAGCGATACCCATGGCGGATGAAGCATAGGAAGATGGGGCAAACGTTGCCCCTACCTTTGGGACATTGTTGGAGATGAATTCAGAAGAGGAGGTTGAGGAGGGTGGGGCAAATGTTGGCTCCACTTTGGCAACCATGACAACCGTTGAGCTAATCTTCGCAACCAAAACTTCTGTGGATCATCAGTTGTGAACATGATAATGAGTTGGCCTAGTGGTATCAATCACTCTTGCACCTATAGAAATCATAAATTCTTAGATATGCACAATCTAGGCAATTCTAGAATAGGATAACCCCCAGTAGCTGAGAATTCTCCCTAAGGTGGTTCCTGAGGCCGAAGTCGAGATCGATTATATCCCCTGCCAAAGATGCTCCTTAATTTTGTAGCTTTTCATTCTCTTTTGTCCTTTAGATTTACTCTATTTGTAACAAAAGTAGTTGTAATCAAAGTCATTTCCTTAATGAAATGAATTTTATTTTCTTCATTTCATTGTCGCTTGCACATTCAAGTCTTTGAGATTATAGTCGAATCCTCAGCTCATAGCTGGAGTAGATTTATATTCGGAAAAGAACCGAAGTCTAATTTAGCACTTTGGAGCTTGTCATTGAAGTAGCTGAAGTAGATTTAAGTTCAAAATAGAACCGAAGTCCAATTTAGCCCTTTGGAGCTTGTCGTTGGAGTAGCTGAAGTCGATTTTCTCTTTGGAGCTTGTCGCTAAGCATCCCTTGTCGGGTTTGCCCAAGATTGGTCTTCTAGTTGGGGCTAGGGCCTTTGCATAGTCATGAGTCCTTTGAAGTGGTACTTAGGTCCAAGGTTGTTGCTGATTAAGTTGAATCCAAAGTTGATTTTCGATTGAAGCCTTTGAGGTTGGCAGTTTCCGATCTCAAGTTTGGAGGTCCCAACTAGGATCGGGATATGTCCTCATGTCAATGTTGGACAAGCGTGTATTTGGACATCCTAGTTGGAGCTAGGATATCTCCCAGAGGTCGGTCCACTGATCTAGTCGAGGAGGTCTAAGCAAGAGCCAGGGTGTCTCCATATAGTAGATGCATTGTTTACTTAAAGGTCCCAGCTAGGATTGAGGTTTCTATAGGTCAGCTTGATCTGATTACTTGAAAATTTTTCTTGAAAGAGAATTGAGAAGAACAATGTATAGTTCATTGAATTTTTAGTAGTACAAGCTCGAAATTTTATTGATGGTACATCCTTAGATTTTTAATACTTCAAATTTGGAGAATGGTCTTGACGTTGAGCTCTTCAAGCCTATAGGCTCCTGGTTAGACGACCTTTGAGATCCGATATAAATCTTCATAATTTGGAGATAGTTTGCCATGTTCGGTAGGTCTGGACACTTTAGCTTATCAGAGCACGAGGTCTCTAGGTCAGAAGACTTTCAATTTAACTATGGTGTTATGTCACCGAGCTATCCATTATTGGTACAAAGCCATTCTGATCCAAGCTTGCTTTTTTATTTCTTCTAGTATATCAAGGTTTGCTCATAGTTGACCAAAATTGGCTTATTTATGGTAGTTCTCCACTTGAGTTGATGGAAGGTTGATCTCAATCCGAATGATTGCTTTAGTGCCGAAGGCAAGGCTGAGGGCATCTCTTCAATCATGACCCAAGAAGTAGTTTGGTAGGCCTTGAGGATGTTGGAGAGCTCCTCCACCCAGGGCTCTTTGGCTTGGCTTAGCCTTGTCTTCGAACCCTATAAAATAGTTCAGTTAGTTACCTCAGCTTCTTCGTTAGATTATGGATGTTAAAGTCTGTGGTCAATGTGGAACTCCAAGCAGAACTTCTTTAACTTTGGATCATCAAATTGTCACCCATTATTGGTGATGATGGCTTGGAGAAGTTCGAGCAATAAATGATTGACTTTCAGATGAAGTTCTTGATATTTTTCTCGGTGATTTATGCCAAGGACTCAGCTTCGACCTGTTTCATTAAGTTGTCAATGGTAATGATGAAATTTTTTTTTTATCTAGTTGCTTATAGAAAAGGACCAAGAATGTCGATTCTCCATTAAAAAAATGGCCAAGATACGGAGACTGGTATGAATTCAACTGAAGGTCGGCACTGGATGTTGGCATACCTTCGATATTGATTATATTTTCTAATGAGCTCTACAATGTCTTGTTGCAGAGTTGGCCAATAATACCCTTATTATAGTACTTTATAGGCAAGTGATCTATCCACCAACTAATTTTTGTAGATCTTTAAATAATTTGTGTACCTCTTAAAGAACATAATCGGCTTTGGATTGTCGAAGGTATTTGAGCAAGGGTAGTAAATATAACCTTGTATACAGCTTTCCTTTAAGGAGAACATACCAGGGGCCTGCCATTTGATCCTTCAAGCTTCAATAGGATTTACATGGAGGACACCACTAGCGAGGTAACTTACGAGTGAATCTATCTAGCTTGGCTCATTGTCAACTTGTAGGACACCACGTTGTTTCTTAATGTTGGATTTTTTTAGGTGCTCGAGGGACACTGTTTGATTGAGCTTGTTGTGACCTGAGGTGGCTAATTGTGATAGCATATTTGCCTGAGCATCTTCGATCCTCGGTATTTACTGAATTTTAAATTTTTTGAAAATCGAGGCTAGCTCCTTGAGCCTTTGCAAGTATTTGATCATTTTTAGTTTCCAAGCTTTGTATTCTGCTCGTACATGACCAATGACCAACTAAGAGTTGGTGAAGGCCCTGAGTTATTCCATTTCGAGCTCCTTGGCGATGCTAAAGCCATTGATAGTGCCTCATACTCAGCTACATTATTAGAGGCATTGAAATCGAACCAAAATGCATATTCGGTCATAACTCTATTTAGGCTAGTGAGAATGAGTTCAACTTTGTTGCCTTGAGAAATGGAGGCTCCGTTGACATGTAAGACCCATTATGGTCCATCTCCTTGTTCCTCGAATTTTTTTGGGGTTGATTCCTCCTCGAGAATAGCATTTTCAATAATGAAGTCTGCTAGGACTTTGGCTTTCATAATAGATTAGGGTCGATAATCAATGTCAAGCTCGCCAAGCTCAATCACTCATTCACTATAACAAAAATGGCCATTAGTGGCATTTTTAAGTACCACTATAGGCCAAAAAGAATGCCATAAAAATTTATATTGGTATTTTTGCGGCATTTTCTTATATGTCTTAAGGTAGTGTTAGCAATTAATTATCAGTATTTTTAGAAAAATATTGATAAAAAACTTTTATTTTAACGACTTATGGAAGTCCCTTTAAAGTTTTAATTCAATAGTTTGTAAGTGCCTTTAGAATTTTAATGTTGGCATTTTTTATATGTCAATAAAAATTATCAAAAAATAAACTATATATCCTAGAATTAGAACAAAGGGAGGATTCAAACCAATGATCTCTTATTTGAATGGCATACATTTATGTCATATCCTATAACTTGTATTATTAACATATAACTGGTATTATTAACATTTAAAAATAGTTTATATAACTTATTAGCATACATTTATGTCATTAAATAATGCTAAAAATATATAAGTATAATAATGTATTTTATAATATCATATGACTAAACCAAGATCTATATAAAAATTAATAATTTAAGATTTAGTGATAATTTTTTAAAATCTCATAAATTATGATATTATTTATCAGCATATTAGTTAAATGCCATAATAGTAGTTTTAGTTTTTGGTACTTCAAGTTATATGATGTAAAACACAAATTTATAGTGGTATTTATAATAAAGTATCATTAATAGGAAAATACTTATTGAAAGATAGTGGTATTTTTACCAAAATACAGCAAAAAAAGAAATTTAGTAATACATAATAAGCAATGCCACAAGCAATTTGCTATCAAAAATTATTTTTATTATAGTGATTTTGCCATTCATCCCAAAGAGTTGGGCCTCTGCAAGGTTTTAGTGGCTAGTCAGTTATGATGGCCACTAAATGAGCCTAGAAGTAAGATTGGAGTCATCGAACTGAGGTGACAAATATGGGGACGGTCTTCTTCGATATAGAGTATATGGTCTCTATATCTTATAGCACTTTGCTGATGTAGTAGATTGACTTCTAGATCTTTCCTTCTTCTCGGATTAATGTCAAACTCATTGCAAAGGGTGAGATAGATAAATACAAATATACAACATCATCTATGTTCAGTTTGGATAGCAATGGGGAAGATCCGAGGTAGTTCTTGAGGTTCTCGAATGTAGTTCGACATTTCTATATCCAATCGAATTCATTTGCTTAGTGCAAAACTTCGAAGAAAGGAAGACATCTTTCAGCTGATTTCGAGATGAACCGACTAATCACGATTGGATGTGCAGTTTCTAGAATGGCTCGAATCTTTTCTAGGTTCGCCTCGATCTCGCACTGCATCACCATAAATCTCAGAAATTTTTTCAAGGTGACTCTGAAGGCACCCTTTGTTTGGTTGAGATTTATCCGATGTCATCTCAACTCTCCGAAGGCTTCCTCTAGGTTAGCTATATGCCATCTACTTTGGTTCTTTTTTCTAGCATATCATTGACTACAGCTCTATATTGCAGCTAATCTGATTTTTTGAACACCTTATTGATGAGGTGCTGATATATTGCACCTATATTTTTCAAACTAGATGATATTACTTTGTAACAGTATGGAAGTGGCATCTACAAGCTTAGAAGGCATCCATGAAGCTCAAAAGCTTATGTCCCAAAGTGGCATCTACGAGCTGGTCAATCTGTTATAACTGAAAGCTGTTCTTTGGGCAAGCTTTATTGAGATCAATATAGTTAATGCATATATTTCACTTGCAATTGACTTTTTTCACCATCACCATGTTCACCAACTAGTTGGGGTTAATCTGATGTGAAGCTCCTCTTCTTTTGCTAGGTTGGGCGATACTCTAGATTGTTATTCGACCTATGAACAATAATGTTAGGAGGAATATTTGGCATGTCAGAAGTGATCAGATGAAGATGTCAGCATTGTCCCATAAAAACTATAGCAAATGAGCTCATAAGTTGGTTGTCAGCATCATCTCAATCTGGATCATCCTACTAAGGTCCTCTTTTTTGAGTGTTACAGACTCCAATCATTCAGTAGGTTTACCTTGGGCCTCCTTGAGTTCCTTTTGATGATCGAAGCTCTTGATTGATAGAGACTCCATGGGCTTCTTTCCTTTTACTAAGGCCATGAAGCATGATAAGACAACATCTGGTCTCCTCAAATTTTGCGGACCCCATTCCTCATTAGGAATCTCACCAAGAGCTAATAAGTGGACACAATCGCTTGAAGCGCATTAGGCTTGGGCCAACCAATAATAGCATTATAAGCAAAAATAGCCAATAAGTCAAGAGAGTACGAGTGTTGACCTAATGAGGCGGGCTCATTGACTATGGGTTCCTGTTGGTGGGAGGGCTCAGCCTCACCATGGATTTCCTGAGACTCTTCTTGGGGGCACGTTTTGTTTCCACCTTTACCTCCCGTTGATTGCCGATGGACAACCATCGCTTTCTTAGCCTAGTCTACTTTTGAGCATGGGTGAGGATTTCAAATTCTTGTCAAGGGATAAGAGAAGGCGATTATTTGGGAGCCCCCTCTTGAGAGCTAACATCACAACCACTTGGTTGAGATTGCAAACTTCCAATGGCCATATTGAAGCATGCCATGTAATTATGTAGTGACTCCCCTTCTTTCTACTAGATCAAAAGGTGGTTGTCAGAGTGCATCAGTAGAGATTGGTTGCTACTGAGGTGTATGACAAATTGCCTCCCGAGCTACTCAAAAGAATGAATGGTCTCCAATTAGACACCAGAGTATCATGCTCGCAATGATTTCTTAAGCATGGCTAGGAAGGTAAGACAGTAAGGAAGTTTGAAGCCTCCTGGAGCATCATGAGGGCCTGTAACCCTCGAGGTGGTCTAGTAGATCTGAGGAGTTATCATATGGTTCGACCTGTGGTATTTTGAACTGATATAGGATCAGTTCCTCAAGTATCCTTCGAGAGAAAGGTGGGTGCGAACTAAAGCTAAGAAAGTTGTCATGCCTCTGATCTCCCCCTCAGAATGTCTCCAGCTTTTACTTGATCTCCTGGATTTTCCAATCGAGATTATCCTCATGCTGAGACCCATTGGGACATGGGGAGTACCCTAGAGCCAAGTCTCCTCCCGAAGAATCCAAGGTTCATCGTCGTCGATCCATTCTCCTGGGGCTTTGTTGAGGTGATGGGAATCGTAAGCAGCCAGCTCAGAGCGACGAGAATGCCATGGAATCCTCCCCAAGTTTTCGAGGTGGGACTAGTAGCTATGCTATGAAGGAGCAGCTTGGTGAGTAGGCTCTTGCTGGTATTGCTTCTCCATGGCTTGCTGGAGTTGCTGCACGGTGGTGATCCATGCCCAGACCAGCTAGACTAGGATATCAAACTACTATGGGTTTGCTGCTTGGGCGAGCTAGGTTAGACCGAGCAACAGGCTTCACATTCTGCTGACTCCATTGGGATGACTAGTGGTGGGAAGCGATGGAGGTGCTCTGCATTTGCATTCTCACCATTTCTTCCTTTCTTTTCTAAAAATGGGCAACAAACCCTTCCTCTAACACTCATTTGTTGCTGCAGGTCTCTAGATTGACATCCATCGCCCATAGAAATAGAACTCAGATTCAATTTGAGGGCACTTCCTCCTCCAAGAATCTGCAATGAAAGTCCAAACTCATTAAAGATGCTTTGGTGGGGACCCTCCGATGCTTAATTTAGTTGGAACTTGAGAACAAGGGAAGAAAAAGAAAATAGGAGAGCGAGAGAGTGCATGCATTGTTCTCCTTTTTGCTTGCATACCTAAGGGTCCCTTCATTACTTCTTTATATAGAGGTGAAGCCACAAGCCATTATATCTGAATTTGGTAGGCCAAACACCCTAATCTAGTAGGCTATGAGGATGGAGAATTTGTCTACTAATCCATGAATTGTAGTTGTTAGTCATGGGCATTATATATAGATTCTGTCTACATTCTAGAAGTTGCAGAATGTGGTGGGATATTATGGAAGATTTTGTTGGATTGACCTCACCATTGAGTGAGCTAATGGTTTGAGGTTGGTAGAATTCGAGGTTGATTGAATATATGTGAGATCGTAAGTTTTAAGATGGTGTTTATTTAACATTTAGATAGGTGTATGATGAATTGAAGTCGGTATTTATCTGATCAATTTCTATTCAATAAGAAAATTGATTGTTATTTCAGATCATAGATTTGTTGTTTTTTCCCTAGATGAAATTATTTTATGATTTAAATCACCTAGTGGTAGACCGGAATATTTTGATCAATAAAAAATGGCTTACATCTCGACAAGCGCCATCATCCATCCCGACAAGCGCCATCATTGTTGATGTTGAGGGCCAAAAGAATCAATTAATTTCTCGTGCCATGGGTCATGTTTTAGCCTTTTGATGTGAACACTACAACAAAACCTATTTTTTATGATATAATATTTTCATCGCAAATAATCATTTTTCATAGTTAATAATTCTTAGCGATGAAATTTTTATCGCAAAAAGTGAAGTTGCAGATAATAATTAGCGATGAAAAGCAAATTTTCGTCGCTAATAAAATTTTTTTATGATGAATTATTTTCATCAAAAAAAAATTTATTAAATGATTTTTGATGAAAACTTTTTGTGATGCAGAGCAAAATTTTTTCTCATAAATAAATATTTTTTTGATGAATAATTTTCATCATAAATAATTTTTTTGACAAAAAAACTTCATCAAAAATAAAAAATTTATTTACAATGAAAAATTTTCATTGCAAATATAAAATTATTTATGATGATTTTTTCCATCATAAATAATTTATTTATTTTTTATGAAATATTTTCATTACAAATAAGTTATCTTATTTGCAATGAAAAATTTTTCATTGCAAATAAATAACTTATTTGCGATGGAAAATTATGAGACAAAAATTTTCATCATAAATAATTTTTATTTATGATGGATAATTTTCATCATAAATAATTTTTATTTATGATATAAAGTTTTTCATTACAAATAATTACATCATAAATTATTTTTTAAAATAAATTATAAATAATATATATTTTATATTTTTAATATTTATATTTATAATTTATAAAATTAAAAATAAAAAAATTATAAATAAATTTGATCATTTCATCCATAATAAATTTTACATAATAAATTTCATCATTTCATTATATAAAAAGATATTTCATTACAGAAAAATATTTTTTAGTATAATAAATACAAAAGATCTAAAATAAAGATAAAAATAAGGAGAAAATAGATCGTCCGACCATCAAGCATCGGCAATATCTAGATGAAGGAAGAACGGGCCGATGGAGGAGAGCACTCAAAAGGAGCTCGGACTGGCCTACAGCTACCATCATCAGCTTGCATCATTTGCTCCATCTGCATGCCATTCCACTCCATCATTTATAACTTAGAACAGCTGGTACTCATCGATGTGTGCAGTCAACTTAGTAATCCCACCGTCTATCCTCAGTAACCTGTCTCTGTATCTTCGTTAGTCAGGGCATCACAGGCATTGCATGAATGCCAGCCCTGGAATGAAGCATGAAGATGTAAGGAGCTCTGATTCCCATGCCCTAGCCTCCTAACATAACAGGATCTCATACCAAGCACCTTGAATTACAGATCTCATCATCTATTGGGTGCGGTCGAGCCCTCTTAGGATAGGCTAGGATCTAATGTCTATCATATGATCTTGAAAATTAAAGTTATAGCTATTCTAAGTTTATACTGAAAATTAAAATACTAATAAAAAAATAGTTAGAAAAAACTTACATAAAGCTCCTTGGCTCCTGACCATCCAGTCCCTTGACCGTCGCTGATGGATCCGCTAGGTAGATCTCGATCCTACCAGGAAGCTCGCCACTCTCTACATCTCTCTACAATTTGAGAATAATTAATATATTATTTTAAATAGTTAAAAAGTTAAAATATGATAAATAAAAATTACTTTTTTATCTGCTCCATATGGCGAGCGAATGGCCTGAAAGCCCCATAATACGAGACTATCTGTCTCACCCAATTCATGCGGCATTTTTGGCACATCGATCCTGCACAGTTAACAGTTCAAATTAGTTAGTAAGTAACTGAAATTTAAAAGTAAATAATTTAATTAATTAAATTCTAAATAAAAAAAAGTTATCTGATATATTGGATCCTTATACGTGTGGTATATGATAGCCCAATCCTCGAATACTGAATGCTGTCATATAGGCCACTTGCTATGCTGCCTCCACCTCCCTGATCATGTACTACAGCATACCAGTGGCGATGAATGTGATGCTGATACTCCTTAAAATATGAGCATAAATGATCATCTACAACTTACCGCACATGATCATGCTTAAAATCAGTAATCTCAAATATAGCCTGCCAATAACAAATATTATAAGAATACAGTATTAATTAGATATTTAAATAAATATTATTGTACTTGTAAGTGGCTATAGAAGACCTTCCTCTGAGGCTATGTAACCTGATACCAATCGAAGAGCGTCGTTGGGGCATAGCTGCGACAAATAATGTCTAGCTCAGTCTGCCATGGCTTGCACCATCCCCTAATAGACTTAGTGTAGCCTAGCAAAATCTCGATACGGAGATGCTGTCCCTCGTGCTCGCGTCTCCAACGCTCAACGGTGAGGTTCTTTGATGGACCTCGCCCTTGCCTCACCACCAACAAAGAATGATCTAAAAAAATAATAAATAAAATATTAGTATGATAGCCATCTATAAACCTAATAGCTAGGTAGATTAAAATCAAATTTTATTATCTAAAGAATATGAAAAAACCAATCAGGGTTGGCTCCTCGAACTCACCTCACTCGAACCTACCTCTATAGGGCCCTCTAGCGACTCCGATGGTGCAGCAGTAGAAATGGAGGAAGGCTCAGGGGTAGGCTGAGAACTCGAACATCATCATCTTGCTCCCGATGCCATACCTATAATACTTAAACTATGCATATAATTAACTTGACATGTAAATGAATATAATAATGAACAATAATAATGAAAAATACATAAATGCTAATGAATAGAACTATATTGCATATCATTATTGTAAGAAAAGATTCAACGAAGGATATAGATCTACTTATCAATATCCATATCCTCCTCGATTTCTAGATCCTCCTTAGAATCATAATAATCGATTAATGTATCATCTTCTATCTCATCGTTATTTATGAACCAATCGTCATCCTCCAAATCATCAAGATTAAATACAAAATCATCTTCAACTTCATTGGACAGCAGATCAGTCCTATTCAAAGGAACTGGCATAAGTTCTTTGTCAACAAGATGCTCGATCAATGTTGGTTCTTCCTCTTGAAAAGCTTCATCTTCATGTAGATTTGAATTATCATCCATCTCTAGTTGGATTGGTATGTCATATACGCCTCTAGGTATTATTCTTTGTACGACATATCAATCATCTTGATATTTCAGATCTTTTAAATATATTACTTATTTTACTTGAGTTGTTAATATATACGACTCATTCTGGTACCATGTTCATGCAAAATTTACATTGATAAAATGTGGATCGATATGAATATCGATATTCTTATTACTAATATCACACCATTCATATTGAAATAAGAATACCAAATATTTGGACCCATACTTTAATTCTATGATATCTATCAATTCACCAAGATATTCAATCTCCTCTTCTCCTTCATATCCTATTGTAGCAATCCCACTATTCTGGGTCCGTCTTTGTATCTCAAGCTCTCTTGTATAAAATCTCATTCCTCCAACGAAATAGGATGCGTAAAAGTTAACCCTTCGATCGAGGCCACATGCTAAATTATACAACCCATCGGTCGCACCCTCTTCTTTATGAACTGTCCAAACTGGGGCATCCAAGAGCCGTTCACAAAGTCCATTTTGGGGACCCTGGGATTGACCCTTGAATAGGAGTTTAAAGTTATATCAATGCATGAATTAAATCATTACCAAACCAGATCCTAGACCAAATCCCGACCCGGATCTCGATCTAAATTTTGATCAAGATTCGACTCGGATCATGATCCGAATCCCAAATCGGATCTCGAACGTGATCCCAGATCGGATCTCGGACAGGATCTCAGATCGAATCTCGGATTGAATCTAATCCGTATCTCGATTGAGATTCGACCCATATCTCGACCTGAATTCATAACCGAATTTGGATAGGATCCCATACCGAATTCCGACCGAATTCCAGATCAGATCTTGGATCGAATCCCGGATTGGATCTCGAACAGGATCCTAACTCAGATCCCTGATCAAAACTCGATTCGGATCCTCATACCTAATAGTTTATATGCATTATAAATTAAAACCTTCGACTAATGCAAATTAAAATATTAAATCATAATCATAATGAAATACATGGGCTAAATAAATAAAAAGATTAAACTATAACAAGTAAAATGATAAAAATATAATTAAAAATTTAACTATTTTAATTATAAAAAAATTATTATTATTATTAATATAATCAATTATTATTACTATTATTATTACTATTATCACTATTACTAATAATATTATTATTACTATTATTATTATATTTACTATTATTATTATTATTATTCTAATTACTACTATTATTACTATTATTATTATTACTATTTTTATCATTATTATTATAATTATTATGATTATTATTATTACTATTATTATTATTATTTTATTATTATTTATTAAAATTTAAAAATTGATCAAGCCTCTCCGCCCCCCCACCCCCAGTGATGACCCTCTGCCGCCCACCACCCATCCACACCCCACCCTTCGCGGACCCCAACCCCCTGCGGTGCCCGAACACCGTCGCGACCTTCCATCATCTACGGCGCCCCTCCACCGCCCACCATCGGTGCTCGCGGGGCCCCCAACTCATCTCGAGCCCCTCCACTGTCCACCACCTATGCTCGTGGCCCCCAACCATCCATAACCACCACCCGTGGTCCCGCACCCACGCGATCCCCCACCCCACAGCCGGCACCAATCCTTCGTGCCCCACCATCTGCCATTGGCCACCGCATGAAAACATCCACGACCCCCAACCCACGATGCAGTCACCACTGCCCCACACCCCACGCGCCCCTCACTTCCTGTAGTCGGCACCCATCCTTCGCGCCCCACCGTCTGCCACCGACCACCGCACGGCACCCGCAGCCTCTTGAACGATCGAAAGAGGCCAAAAAAAAAATACTATCAACGACGTATGGTGACAACGGCAATAGTGGCAGCAATAATGGCAGCAACAACGGTGGTGGCAACAACAGTGGTAATGAAAGAATAGGTCGTCGGCTAGTGGAAGCGAAGGAGGAGTGGGAGAGAAAATGAGGGGGTAGGCGAGAGTGGGTTTCAAGGAGCGAGAGTTAGTTTCATGTGAACGTAGTGGGACGGGATATTTAAAGGATTTTAGTGATGGAGTTTTAGCGATGAAATTTCATCGCTAAAATAGTTATTAACAATAGAAATAAATATTTCATCACTAATAATTTTCACCAATTTTTTTCTCAAAAAAAATTCTTCTCCAAAAAATATTAAAATATTTGATAAAATTATTTACAATGGAATATCAATTTTCATCATAAATAAAAGTTATTTTTAACAAAAACCTTCTATCAAAAATAATTTTCCATAAATAAATAATTCAAAATTTTTAAAAAATTAAGAATATTTGTAATAAAAATTTTTCATCATAAATAAATTTTATTTATGATGAAAAAATTATTTACATCATAAATAAAATTAATTTACTTCAAAAACTATCTTCATAGATAATTTTTCATAAATAAATAATTTAAAAAAATATTTACATCATAAATAACATTTATTTATGATGGAAACTATTGTCACAAATAATTTTTTTATAAATAAATAATTTAAAAAATTAAAAAAGATGAGAATATTATGCGATGGAATATTTCTTGTGATGAAAATTTTAAAAAAAAATAGGTAAAAATATGTTGTGCATGGCCGATGCAACGAGATTGAGCAGTGCAAGCACATCCACTGTTAGCTAGCCAATGGGCAAATTAATTTTTTTTATTTTTTCAAAAATTAATATTCTTTTAAAAAAAATATTTTTCTTTGAATATTATATAGTTTTAAAATTTAAAGTTTATTTTCATCATTCATTATTTAAGTAATTATTTTACAAGCATCGTCATAAAATATCACCTCGATCTGGTAGCTCCATGTATGCAGATCAATAAAATTTAATTTCGATGGTCAGGAACGATCGTATGATGATCTAATAGATAAAAACTATCGATAGATCTGAGAACTTGCAATGATAATCTCTATAATATTTATAGTATATTATCAAAATTTTACTTCAATCGGATATCATTATCATGGTTAATTTAGTATGGAATAATTTCGATCATTAAATAAAAAAGAGTGATCAAATGGCCAAATGGCATCTAATTAAGATAATTTTTTAGATAAATGATCTTTGCTACTACTTTGATTATTTATATGGTGGGGATCATAAAATTCAAACTGCACGTATATGAACGATCCAAAACTACATGTCTTTTGATACTTATTCTTAAGGTCCTTAAGTAATTATACTTATGTTTTGTAAGATTTGCTTAACATGGATGGTTCATATACATACGATTTTAATTTTATAATCATCACCATATAAATAATAAAAATAGTAGCAAAGATTATTTATCTAAAAAATCATCTTAATCGAACGTCGTTTGGCCTTTTGATCACTCATTTTTATTTAACGGTCTAAATCATTTCGTACTAAATTGATCATAATAATTACATCCGATTGAAGTAAAATTTTAATAGTGTGCTACAAATATCATAGAGATCATCTTTGTAAAATTTTGGATCTATCGATGATTTCTATCTATCAGATCATCATACGGTCGTTAGTGATTATTGAAATTAAATTTTATCGATCTATATAGATAGAGCTACCAGATCGAGGCAATATTTTATAATGATGCTCTAATGATAATTACTTAAATAATGAATGGTGAAGATGAACTTTAAATTTCAAAACTATGTAATATTCAAAGAAAAATAATTTTTTTTAAAAGAATACTAATTTTTAAAAAAATTAAAAAAAAATATTAATTTGTTTGTGGGCTAGCTAACAGTGGATGCGCTCGCACCCCACAGTCTTGTCACATCAATCATGCATGGCATATTTTTTTATTTATGATAAAAATATTTCATCATAAATAATTGATTATTTATGATATAAAATGGCTTTATGTCATAAATAATCGATTAGTTACGACAAAAATTTTTCATCGTGAATAATCTGATTTTTTATATTTTATAAATAATTTATTTATGATAGATTATTTATGATAAAATTTTTTTATCATAAATAATTAATTATTTATGATGTAAAATAGATTTATGTCGTAAATAATTGATTAGTTGCGATAAAAATTTTTCTCATGAATAATCTGGTCTTTTTATTTTTTTAAATGATTGATTTATAGAAGATTATTTACGACATCAATATATTTTATGTTTAAAGAATCGATTATTTACGATAAAAAATTTTTGTTGTGAATAATCTAATTTTTTATTTTTTTAAATAATTTATTTATGGTAGATTATTTACTATGAAAAATTTTTATTGCTAATAATTAATTATTTATGATGAAAAATAAATTTACATCATAAATAATCGATTAGTTACAATAAAATTTTTTATCATGAATAATCTAATCTTTTTATTTTTTTAAATGATTTATTTAGGGTAGATTATTTATGATAAAAAAATTTTATGATAAATAATCGATTATTTATGACGTAAATCCATTTTACATTGTAAATAATCGATTAGTTGTGATGAAAATTTTTCATCATGAAGAATTCGATCTTTTTAATTTTTTAAATAATTTATTTATGATAGATTATTTATGATAGAAAATTTTTATCATAAATAATTGTTATTTATGATGAAAAATGGATTAACGTTGCAAATACTTGTATTATTTGCAATAAAAAATTTTCATCATGAATTATCTGATCTTTTTATTTTTTAAATAATTTATTTATGATAAAAAATTTACATCATAAATAATAGATTATTTACGACAAGAAATGGATTTACATTATAAATAATCTATTATTTATGAAGAAAATTTTTTTCATCATAAATTAGTTATTAGCGACATAAAATTATTTTCATTGTAAATATTTGTATTTGTAATAAATTTTTTTCATCGTAAATAATTTCGTCGCAAAACATGAAATTTCTTGTAGTGGAAGTTCTTTTTCTAGTGTTGTAACTTGAATTACACAGGTGATGGTCCATGATATTTGGTTAAAAGGTTAAGGCACGGTTTATGTCCTTGAAAGAAGTATAAAATATGAAGCAAAGTATTGCCTTGTAGACTTTTGAATCGATTGAAATTTGATGAGGATCGATTGAATCATGTTGATAGCTACCATTGCTGGTTTTCTTATACATAACTGACTTTTTTTATTGAATGAATGTAGTATGACCCTCTGTTGAGTATGTTTTACATATCTCTTCACTTTATATTCAATGGGAGTGTGTCCTTTGATTTTTGGTAGTTATTCAGTCAAAATATTATAGCGGTTACAACCGTCATGTAGATTGATCAAAGAGACACGTTGCGTATTATAAAAGGGTCATATTCTACAGATGAAAGAATTTGAATTCAGCATACTTTTCGTGTCTTTGTATTTCCTTGTTCTACTAAAAATAATGTGAGAAAGTTAAGAAGAAAATTTTAAGGTATGCTATCATTTTGATTTTTGGAGTTTTTTTGTATTTCAAAAAATGTATTGCCATTTAATTTCAATGGTATCTATAGTCGGAGTAATAACACTTTAAAGAGAGTGATCACATGGCATCTTAAAGTCAAACTTTAATCCCTATGTTACCTTTTTTTTTTTTTTTTCCTTCCCAAGATAACATCTAGTTGTTAGAGAATATCAAGTGGCGGGGTCCATGGTAGATTCCAGACATGCCGTGATTTCGTAGCCAATGTAACCGATAAGACATTTTTAATCTCCACCATCCATTTTTGATAGGCACGAGATGCCTTCTTGACTCCATGAAATTGCTTTAGTCTAATCAGAAAAGTATGAGTTCGCACACGGGACGGTAGCTTGAAACGGACTGAGTTGTACATTTCATGTGGAAGAAGGATTCACGTCTTTTTTCCATGAATCCACTGTTAGGTTGCGCAATTTTCTTTCTAAGGCTACGTTTGGTATATTACTATGCTTACATATAATCTAAATAGATTATTAATAATATTAATTATTTTATTTAATATATATAGATAATATTATAATAAAATTATTAAAAATTTTGATTTATATATTTGATATGATAGTCATATTACTGATAATGTCATATCAAATTTTTAAAATATCTTCAAATAAAATTTATTAAAAATCATATTTCATACACAAAATATAAATATATATTATATAATATATTATATATTATAATATATAAAATATATAATATATCATATTCTAACATATATTTATACTTATAATATATAATATGATATATTATTAAAATAACATTATATAATATAATAGTATAACATAATAATATTATTATATTATAAAATATTATTATATTATATATAATATAAATATATAATATATATTATAATATAATATATTATATTAGACATGGCCACCCACACCGCTAGATAGATATGGATAGTTTCTAAGATATGATGATATGAATATTTTTTTTTGATGAAAGCTTTTTCGTCAAACACATTACTATCAGATTATTAAATATTTATAATTTGGATAACCACCTCTTTTCTTGATAATTTAGTTTACATAATCTAAATAGCCACCTCTCTTCTTGATAATTTAGTTTACTTCATACAAGATAATATAGATTACTTGACAATCCGATGGATAGATGAGACGCCTGCCTCTCTAGGTACCACGGCATCTTGTGTCGAAGGCTAGGACAGGCCCTTTTCTCCTCCACCTCCCTTCTCGTTTTGTTCGTCAGCATCGAGTTCCACAGCCATACCATCTTCCGGTGATCCTCTATCTCTTCTTTTATTTGATAAATTAATGCTTCGGTTTATGTTATCTTAATTTCACTACGATTCTCGATGTTCATCTGTCATAAGCTGCAAGAAAATTTGGTTTGAAAGGTCAGAGCTTGCCTATCTTGTGTTTTTTTGGTAATGATTGATTGGTATTTGGTTGCCATAGGGAATAAAGAAATAGGCTATATTCCAGTTGTGGGATTACTTAAATTGGCATCCAACTCGGTTGTTACGATTTTTGCCAACCTTTATAAGTATTAAGTGAAAATTCTACCTTACCTTTTTGCATCAGCATGTTAATCTTAGCATCTGATCTATTGTTAAAGCTAATCCTACTTGAAAAGTGTCAGTAGATCTTTGAATGTAGATGCACATGGCATAAGGTAAGCTCTTTATTTTGGATTTTTATTTTTATTCTGCAAGGTTTCTGTATTTTGAGAAAATTCCACAAGATTTTTGTGCCTATAAAAATATGTGTGCATGAGAAACACCTTGAACCGTTATACTTTTGCATTTGACTTGCTAACATGGACCTAAGGTGGTCTATATTTACTGGAAATTAAAATTAGCTTCCATCAAGGTAAAATATTTGCCAAATTAAGACTTTCGACTGATTTCCAACAAAATCAAGAGGAAGAATTCTGATTATGGTGAGTTCTTTATATATAGTTCTGTTTTCCAAGTCTTCTGTTAGTTTTAATTACAGTTTTTTCAGTGGTTTGTCCATCCAAGCTCCTCCTTATTGTTTTGGAAAAATAACAATGAAAATGTCAATCCCAAGTAAAATATAGAATGTCTCCCAAGCTCTAGATGGTTGGTATGGCAATTTTTTTACCCAACCCATCAATTCAACATGCAAATTATCTTCTTTAAATAGGTTCTGATTTGACAAAAATATGTTTGGATCATAAATAAATGGTTCAACTTGTCTTAGCCTATTAGATCTATTAACCTGCTTAATCTGTTCCTGTCTTGTTCAGGTGGACCTCCTCAACACATTCAACCTATTCAAATCCACTTAGTTTATTAAAATTCTACTTAACCTATTTAACCCATTTAACTAGATTCAACTTATTTAGTAAATGGCTTATATTGGTTTGATTGGGTTATCTATTTAATAAATAAGTTGGCTTTAAATATGAATTTTTGATTTATTTAAGAAACAAATCGAGTTGACAAATTTTTTACTTGACCCATATTCGACCCTACTTATATCTGACTATATCTGCCTAGATTGCCACCTCTAGCCTTATCTAGCTTTTAATCTAATCTATGTGGACTTATCAATTGACATAGGAAGGAAAAAAATGGCAAGCTACCAAGGATGGCAATGGGGTGGGTATGGGTGGGATAGGCCATTGTCCATACCTACTTTTACGACTAATCTCCGATGGTTGGTGGAGACCGAGCTAGAGGTCGATGAAAGGATGAGTTGGGAGTTTGTTAAGAGACCTAGGTGGATAGTTTCTTAAACCTGCAATTAAAAGTCCATTTGCTAGAGGTTATCCAGTAGGGGACCTTCTAATGCCTAAGTTAACTGAGTTTTGGGAATAGTTGAAAGGGAGAAAAAAATGATAAAAGAGAACTTCTATGCTTCATAGAAGACTTACCTAATAAGGATTTTTCCTACCCTACTTTATATAGAGGGAGGATAAACTAGTCGTTACCCTAGATATTATAGGTATAGTTAATATTTTGATGGACCAGAATCATAGGTAGTTACTAGACCCAAGATTAACCATTGTAGATAGTTATTACGCCCACAATAGTGGATTTATTACCCCATGATCACATAAATGAAGGAAACGGCCTAAGAGATTCTATTAGGATCGCTAAAACAAAAGTCATCAGCATATATTTGAGCTTAAGATCGGTAACAACTCGAGGAAGACTAAGTACATGATCTGAGGAGATAGGTCGGTATATGGCTAAGGTCAAAGAACTTTCATATTTTCTAACACTTGCCCTCCACTCCTGAGCTTGAAGAGATATTTTCATATCATGTGAAGGGAGTAGCTGATTTATTATTCATTTTGACCTCAGTCATCGGTGTAGGGCTACAATCATGATTTGATGATGTTGCCTATGAGAATGGAAGGTTCTCGAGCATTATTCGACACATTGCCTCAGATTTGGACATCATTTAATATGTTGTTTCAAGGATCACTCTGCAATGATGGGGACAGCAATCATGATGGTGCGATGCTCAAACCAGAAATGATGATCCAGGAGATCGTGACTTAGCTGGTCTCCTATCGCCACATGGTGAATGTTGATTTCTTCCAATTATGACTATGGGGATAGGGGTATGTTGTAGAATCGAGGTTAGGTGCATTGAAGAGCCGCATGATTTGATGCCATGCATGCATGCCACACATCGAGATCAAGAGAAGGCATCATAACCAATGCAGAAATCTCGACATCGTTGGGCACTATAAATAGGGTACTATCATTTTTTCTTGTTTTGCTCATTTGTTCATTTGATCTCTCTCTCCAAGTCCTATGTAGTTGTGTTCCCATTAGAGCACTATCATAGTTCACCATAGTTGCCGCCGTCATCTTCTATAGCCACCATCTTATCTGGCATTAGTATCATCTTCACTCTGGTTTGGATAGTTTTATTGTCTTTCCTTCTTTATTTCTTTAGGCTTCCTTTTCTATTTTCTCTAAGATGGGTCATGGTAGAGAGGTTAGGAAAATCGGTCGGATAGTCGAAGTTCTAAGCCATTCGGCTCCGAGCCACCTTCGAGGACTGACCTCAGAGCTCTACCAAATTTAGTTCTGCATTGCAACCCACATCTCAGGACTCCCAGTGTATGCTCAGAGAGCCCAGAGTATACGTTTGTGAAATTTTTTGGTTTGGGGAATGAGAGATATGTCATTACTGAGTCTGAGCTGGAGAATCTACAGATTTTATTCCAACTCAGTACTGCTTGGAAGTCTCTGGTTAGGATGACTGGGTGACCCACGCTTTCGATGGGCATGTTGCTATTTACTAGGAGTCTCTTCGGTCTGATCCCCACTTTCCTTTGCATCTTTTCATTAGCAACATCCTCGATGACTATCAAATTATTCCCTCCCATCTTGCTCCAAATTCCATTCACAGCATTTGTTCCTTTATTATCATGTGTGACCTTCTTAAGATTCCCCCGAGGTGCTCTCTTGTCTATGTATTCAAAGAAGCTGATGGTATTTTGCTTCTCAAAGCAGCCTCTAGTTCATCAAGTGTTACCCTCTTTGGTGCACGTTGGAAGAAGATATTCATTTCAGTTGACCACCCCTAGGGCTTCAACCCCATCTGGTGCAATCCCTAGTTATACCCAAATAAAAATACCTGCATCAACTCCGAGGATGGGGAAGATTATCACACTTTTCTCAATGTCGAAGTGCCAGAGCAATGTGAACTAATAATCGAGCAAATATTGTATGATGCCAGTCTAAGCCCAACAAATTCTTGGCGTACAAGTCAGCTTTTTGGCTTGTTCTCTCCCCCCAACTTTTGTCAATACTTTTTATTCTTAGTATAATTATGAGGCCTACTGTTGAGTCCATTCATAATGCATTCTAGGACAGGAAGGGATCTTTCAGAGAAGAATCTTATTGAGGGGCCTTGACCTTGAAGAGTTTGAGGATAGAAGATTTGAGGACCTCCTCGAAGCCAAGGGCCACTCCTCCACCATCTACTACTCTTGGGGCTTTAAGCTCTAAGCATCTAGAGAATGATGATGAGTCAAATTTTGTCATGACAGTCCCACTTTAGGTAGCACCACTAGTGGAGGGCCTGAGCCAAACATAGAGTTTGACCCCTGTCCCGACGTTAGTCGACACCTGAGCCGGTTCTGACCATGCCCACCACACCAGTAGTAGTCCTGAGGCCTGCCATAGTTGACATCCCCATACCCTCATCCTAAGCAATGATGAGACATTTGCTTCGGGGATGAGAGTTCGAGTTAATGATTTTGAGCTCCACAACCATCAGCTTGTTAGGGAGCTGATGAAGATGATCATATTAATGGCCGATCTAGAGATGGTCAGATCTGATCAATATCTAGCCAATTTGGAGGCGGGTGGGTCTGGCTAGTCTTTGGCTGATTGGGAGATAGTCACTCTCGAGATTCAATCTACTTGATATATGGCCAATCTAAACTATTGTTGCCTAGATAGATAATCCAAGAGGTAGGATAAATTGAGTTTTTCAAAT
Source organism: Cocos nucifera (assembly GCA_006176705.1). Classification (NCBI taxonomy): domain Eukaryota; kingdom Viridiplantae; phylum Streptophyta; class Magnoliopsida; order Arecales; family Arecaceae; genus Cocos; species Cocos nucifera. The sequence goes on from QRFJ01000458.1 coordinate 912,288, forward strand.
ATTAAAAACTTGCTGTGCATAGAAATTAAACTAAGTGAAGTAATGTGTAGTAAGAGCTATGTAATATAATAAAAGTTTGAAGATGCAAACAATAAGTAATGAAAAGAAAAGACAAGGCATAAGCAAACATAAAAGTTTTATAGTGGTTTGGTATCAAATCTATCACATATGTCTACTCCCCAAGCCACATTTTAAAATTTTACTATAATCTTCCCTAAATTATAGCTTGATTGTTTTCTTATTATCAAAATTCAATGGATTTCCACAGTGTATATCAACCAAAACCACTCCCTTAAGCCACTTTTAGACTTACACAATAAGCACAATTTAATTCAAGGCTTGGATGGACCTATCTCCAAGTTTCAATTCCAATTGAAACTTGTTTACAATAGAAAATAGGAGTATAATGTAAAGCACAAAGAAAAGCTTCTAAAAGAGCAAATAAAATATCGATGAAACTTTTGAAAATTGTGTCAAGGAAGTTTGATAATGAATGCACTCTTCTTTCTCTAAAAACTATTGAAGACTTCAAGATTTTGATGGTTGGAAAGTTAAAACTCTCTTCTTGAATATACACTTAATATTCTTTGGGTTTTCTCTTTGTTTTTCTTTTTTTCTATTTGCCTCTTGATTCCTCTTTGCTTCTCTTCCTCTCTCTTACTTCTTCAATGAGTTTGGTGGCCATTAAGCTTCTTAGAACATTCAAAAATGAGTTTCTAGCTATTAGAGATAAAAAAAACTAACTGTTATAGCAATTCTACAATATCTAAAAAACTAGCCATTATAGCTGTCAGCCAGAGTCGAGTCACTTGGATCAAGCAGGGGTCGATTTGAGGTGACTATGAGTTAGCTCGACCAAAGAAGGGGTCGACTCAAGATTTAGTCTGAAAATATGCTTCTCTATCTTTTCTGAGAGAGCTGATTCAGCTACTAGGAGTCGACTTGGAGCTATTCAGGAGTGGATTCGAGATCAAGAAAGGATTGACTCGAGATGAAGATGAAAATCTCAACTCTTTTTTCCACCTAAGAGAGTCAACTCAATAAAAGTATGGGCAACTCGCAAACTGTACCACTTGAATTTTGTATGCCATAGTCGACTCTTCGAAGCTTAGAGTCAGCTCTTGACTTTCTCCACCTGATTTTTTATGATGTGGCTTCTTCAATCAACTTTCTTTGCCTTTTTAATTTAGTATTCATAATAGACTTCCTAAGAGTAAACTTAGCTTCCTGAAATATTCTAAACATGAACTTCAACAACTCACTAATGCAAAAGTATATACTAAATATTTTATATTCATCAAAATCAATCCTTGGATTAACAATCTTCCATTTTTGGATGATAACAAAACTTTGAATATAAGTAAATAATATAACTAATGCAAATGTATCAAAGTAGGTTTCATCTTATATTAAGAGTGATTAAATTGGAGTACAAAGCATGCGTAGCAAGATTGTAAAATTTCTTTATGACTTGAATTTGGGCTAATATAAATAATTTAAAATTTAGCTATATACCAAATATTATTAAGAGAATCAAGTATCAGAGTAGAAAATCTAAGTATCAAGATTAGAGGTGGCAATTAGGTTGGGTCAGATTGGATACGGGTCAGGGCGATAAGGGTCGGATCAAAAAATCATCAATCCAAATCAAACCATTTATTAAACAAGACAAAAATTCAAAATGAATCCAACCTATTTATTAAATAGGTAATCTGATCCAATCCACTTAACCCATTTATTAAATAGGACAAGTTAGGTTAAATGGGTTAAACAGCTTAAATGAATGTTTAACAAGCTAGATAAAATAAATAGGTTAAATAGGTCAGGTTAAATAGATCAAAAATAGGTTAAGCCGATTTTAAATAGATTAAATAGATCATAAATAGATTAAATGAGTTAAATGGATTAAACGGATTATCTGATTTGATCCGACCTGAATATTAAATGGGTTAAATTGATCAAATATCTAAAATCCAAATCCGATCCAAATAGTTAATAGATTAAACAGGTCGACCTATTTATGATCAAAACCTGTTTAGCCTAAATCCAAAATTTCTTAAGATTGGTCGAACATGGATCGAATTAGTGGGTTGGATCATATTTTGCCAGTCTTAATCAAGATAACTTGAGTGCATATCAGAGTATAATAAGCTGAGCTAGATAGGTATAAGAGCAAAAAGAATTTGAAACATTATGTATCAGAGCTGAAAAATAATATGTATCAGAGCTAAAAACAAATGTATTAGAGCAAAATTTATCAAAGCTAAAAAAAAAGAAAATGTATTAGAGCTGAAAAAAAATTAATATTGAAATCAAGACATTAGAGCAATTATTATATTCATTCAAGGCATCAGAGCAATTATAACATAAATTCGATGGTAGAGCAAATAGTCTACTTTAATTTTTTTCTTCAATTGTCATTTTTTCTTACTTATTAATTATTTGCTTGTATTTATCATTCGTTTGCTTCTCATGTCTCTCCCTTTTTATCATCAGGGATACATCATACAAATAGCAAGAGATAAGAAGAACAAATTGTCATTGCATATAGATGTCTTTTACATGAGTATCATCCCAAATGAATGTATTGTATACAAAAAGGACTCAACTATAGTACACCAAGATACAACATATAGTAACATAAATACAAAAATACATTAAAATAAAATAAGATAAAATGGTGAGGATCCTGAAGACAATAGCAAACCCTCAACCTGATCCTCTATAGTAGAGGATGAGATAACCCTAGATAAAGAAACTCCACCTCTCCTACTCCTGGTCCTACTGGAAGGGCCAAGTGCATGTGCAAGGAATCCTATATCAGATCTAGTGTAAGTCCTGAATGACGATCTAGATATAGTTTGGCTAGATCGGGATGGCTAAGAGGTATAGAAGGGTGAGCTAGGCTAAGCATACTGGGTTGGCTATGAAGATGGCATGATAGGTGAAGTCTATCCCTGACCATGAGCTCCAGTAGTAGCTACTATGGTGGCTCCAAGTGCGATATTCTTAAGCTACTCTACCAATCAACTCATCGTAGTTAGGAGCAAGAAGATCCCTAGTCTTTGTGCTGTACCCAGATCTTTAATCTTTGATAGGATCTGAGCACCTCTAATCTCTATCCTTCCCTTAAGCCTAGTAGCCTCTCAAGTCAAATCTCATAAGTCTCCATGATCCTCTGGTCTGGCTCACTACTCTAAAGCTACTATCCTCTTAGTCAAGCTTGCCATCTCGGTCCTCAGACCTCGTAGCTCACTTTGAACTATCGAGGCAATCTCAGTCAGGTCTACCAGAGGTGCCACTGATTGCTCTATGTCAATCCTTAGTCCATCCAATGCAAACTTAGCTATGCACCTTATCTGGTCATCATCTAATCATACAGTGGAGGGTTGAGTTAGCTAAGATGCTCCTATAGGTGTCACTGGAGGTGTGGAAGATGGTGGCATTATTGCAGATGGGGTCCATGGCTCAGTTGGTGGTGATGGAGACTCGGGCTTAGACTCAGGTTGAGGTTTGCTAGGTCTTACCTCAGCTTTATCTCTCTATCTCTATGGCCTTGAGTTCCTTCGAACCTATTTGACATCCAACTTTTGGTATACAATATGATAAAGGGACCATTCAATGTAGGTATCTAAGTGCATCATGACTCTAGTAGTCTCTCCCTAAAGTGCCACATCAAACTCTTTGAAAATAAGAGTGAGAGCCATGCCATATAGAAGACAAGCTTTCACCCTACTAGTTGCTTCCTGCATCTATTGAATCATCAGGGTTGGGAGGTTCAGGGGGATGCCCTGAATCATGTAATGCATCACGACCATGTCTCTCTCTAAAACAAAGTCAAGGCTTCCCCTCTTCGGAAAGAGAATCTATCCTATGATATGGTGGAGAAACCTCATTTGGACAGACAATGGTTCACCAAGATCTCCTCCAATACATTAACCTCCTATCTCTCCAAAATAACTCATAGAGCTACCTCTTGACCAGAAGGTCTGCTGGGTGTAGTTCCCTATCTTGGCAACTGAAGAATCCGGCCAAGTCAGTACTCACTTAAAACATTAAGAATGCCCTACACTGAAGACTCGACACCCCTTGATCCTCAGCATAAGCTACCATAAAACTCTCAAATGAGGTTGGAGTATGTCTATAGGTTGAAGACTACACAACAACTCCCAACCTATTGCCCAATCACAAAGTTCTCTTGCTCAAAGAACTCCACATTGATCTTATAGCTGGTGGTCACCACACAAGCAGCAAGATGGACTATGGACGAAGGAGAATGAGACCAAGGAGGGGAGGGTATGGGCTCACAATGGGAAGAAGGGTCATTCTGTGCTTTAGTCCTCCTCTCGGCTTGGTCTTGGACATAAGTAACTTCAACCAGTAGGCCAACTGCTTCCTTGAACCCATTTGTACTCAAGATAGGAAGGAATTGAGGGAAAACAAAAAGTGGAGGGCTCAAAAAGATCTAACAAAATAGTATGGGAGGACCTAGGACAAATAATGAAGAATAAAGAGGATTAGGAAAGGGACAGCTCAGTTTTAAATGAGTGGTCTAGACCTAGAGTCGACTCGCAAATTCTGCTTGAGTCAACTCAAACTTAAGTACGAGTCGACTCGAGCTCGATCTTAAACCAAACATGTTGACCTTTCAAAGGAAAAATCAACACTTAAGGCATTAAGATGACTCAAAACTTAAGATAATGAGATGGCTCTAGGAACACAAATAAGGAATATTCAATTTGGAATCAATCAAATAAGATTCAAGGGATGATTAAATCAAAGAGTTTCAAGAAAGAAAGGGCCTAGAAAATTGTTTAATCAAAGGGATCACATACTCCTAACTCTCTTCTAATCATATTAAATTTTTTTCCCAAGGGTTTGGTAAAGATGTCTACTAATTATCTATCAGTACTCACAAAATCAACCATTATATTACTATTTTGAATATAATCTCTTATAAATTGATATCTTATCTCAATGTATTTATGTCTTGAATACTAAACTAGATTTTTAATTAGATTTACTATACTTATATTATCATATCTTATAAGAATTTTATTCAATTTAATGTCATAATTCTCTAGTTGTTGCTTAATCCATAAAATTTGAGTACAATAACTTTCAACTACAATATAATTAATATCTGTTGTTAATAATGCTATCAAATTTTATTTCTTATTAAACCTAGAGATTAAGTTAACTCCTAAAAATTAGCAAGTTCCACTTATACTTTTTCTATTAGGTTTACAACCAGCAAAATAAGTATCAAAAAATCCAACTAACTTAATAGAAGAATATCTAGAGTATTATAAACCAATATTGTAGTACCAATTAGATATCTAAAATTTTTTTTAACAATAAATAAATATAATTCTTTAGGATTAGATTAAAATCTAGTATATATAAATACTAAATATTATATCAGATCTATTAGCAGGAAGATAGAATAAAGATTCAATTATACATCAATAAAATTTGAGATCGATACTCTAACTAGTCAAGCTTATATGAGAGACTCATGAGAGTATTGATTGACTTGCTATTCTCCATTCCAAACTTGTTTAGTATTTCATTTATATACAATTGATTTGGTTGATGAAGATTTCTTCTTTAATTTGATTGATTTGGATTCCTAGAAAAAAGTTTAATTCTACCATCAAGCTCATCTCGAATTTTCTTGTATTAACTTAGTAAATTCTTGAAAAGAGATTCATTAGTAGTAGTAAAAATAATATCATCTATATAAATTTGCATTACTAATAAATCATCATCCATTTTCTTCAAAAATATAATATGTACATTTTCTCTAGTAAATTTATTATCAAGCAAAAATTTATTTAGTCTTTCATATCGTGTACGAGGTGGTTGCTTTAAGCCATACAATACTTTATTTAGTTTGAAATGATATTTTGGAAAGCATAGTTTTCAAAATTAGGAGGTTGGTCAACATGCACCTTGCATATCCATTTAAAAATATACTTTTAATATCTATTTGATAAAGTTTAAAATTTTTGAAGCATGCAAAAGTAAATAATAATCTAATAACTTTTAGTCTAGCTATAGATGCAAAGATTTCATCAACATCAATTTTTTCTTGATTATAATCTTTAGCAACTAATTTAGCTTTATTTTTTATAACTACTTTTCATCTAATTTATTTTTATATATCTAGATTATTCTAATTATAGAGTGATCTATAGGTCAACTTACTAATGTCCAAATTTTATTTCTTTCAAATTGATTAAAACTACAAGAATTCTGATATGTCGTTGCTAATAATCTTGTCGTCGCTAATATCATCATAAAATCCAATCTAAAAAATTTTTATCGCTACTTATCATTATTAGCGATAGCAACTATTACCATCGCTAATAACTAATTAGTGATGATACTAATGACAAAGATGCCATCACTAAAAATTTTAATGTTTATTAATTAAATTAATAAAAATGTATTAATGATGATATTTTTATCACTAATGCTATCACTAATAATTTTTATTTTTTATAAAAAACTTAAAAAAACTATTAGTGATGGTAATTTTGTTGCTAATGCCATCATTAATATTTTTTATTTTTTAAATTATAAAAAATTATTAGCAACAATAATCTACCATCGCTAATGCCATCGCTAATAGTTTTAAATTTTTTTAAAAAATTATAATTAAATAATTTAAAATATATTAATAAATAATAATATTTTTTAAAATCTATTAAAAAGATAATAATTATTTAACATAATCATAAATATAAAATTAATTATATTATATTAAAAATATAAATTATATAATTTTATATTGAGATACCACTTCATAAGTATCAAAATTATATATAAATTAAAAAAAAATTAGGTAATATCCTCTTCATCCTCCTGCTCATATTCAGTAGCTGATGGATAAAAGCCAGATATCCCAACATCCTAAAATAAAAAAAATAAAATATTATTCATAAGTTTTGATACAGAGGCGTATCTTTCGATACCCTCCTCTGATTCTTAAATAGATTATTTTTACATATTTCATTCTATGATACAAAATTATAGACATCTCCGACCCATCAATTGGATGGTTAAATTAAATTTTTAGCCTATAGATTTTCTTTTCTGGCTCAAGTCTAGTCTAAATATGTGAAGCTTTTAAATATAAAAATTTAAAATAAATAAAAGAGTTTACTAATAGAATTACCTGATGAGATGACTGAAATAATGAGCCTAGCTGATTGCTCAACCATAGATCTTGAAGATCCTTCATGACCGCATTATGGATGGTATTCCGAACACTCTAAGATTGCTGGCTTAGAAGCTTTTGCACAACCTCCTCCACATGGGCATTGCTTCAAATTTTAGACGACGAGGCCTGTTAGGATGCCAAAGAGGATAGTCATTGGAGGGTTAAAGCTATGGCCGAATCCTATGATCCTGCTCCTACTCACCCCTCCGATGATCCTGAGCCATGCCTTAAGATCAAGGGTGGGCTAAGTGGATGGGTCATCATCATATCACACAATAATATACTCCACGTAATCTATCTATATAGTTCAAAAATATATTAGTTCTAATATACATATCAGATTCTATAAAAACTTAATAAATATAGTTTAAAATTTTTACCGCGATTTACCATGACCTAGAATCTAAATAATCACCAGTCCTTCTAGACTAGTGTGTGATCTCTCACAACTGCAGCTAGCTTGGTGGATGATCTAGTTACCATACTATAATAAGTAAATAATAAAATTAAATTAATTAAAATATATATATAAGAATTTTTATAATTCTAATAAAGAGTTTTGATATGGATTTTCTAATAATCTGTTAGCCACAACATGTGGGTCGATGAAGCCACTCGTGTGCCTGATCGGATCCTGCTGGGTAGCCCAATTTTGCTGGGTCCTCTACCACCTACTGGCATACTCCTCGCTGCTCCACTAGGACATATAGAATAATGATATTTTAAAATTATATATAAATTTTAAAAAAAATTAAGTAACATTCTTCTCGTCCTCCTACTCATCTTCCGCAGCTAGTGGATGAGAGCCAGATATTCCAGCATTCTAAAATAAAAAAAAAAAATATTATTCATAAGTTTTGATGCGGAGATGTATCTTTAAATACGGAGGTGTATCTTTCGATATCCTTCTTTGATTCTTGAATAAATTATTTTTATACATTTCATTCGATGATACAAAATTATAGATACCTTTGGCCCATCAATTGGATGATTAGATTAAATTTTTATCCTCTAAAACTCCATTTCAACTCAAACTTAGCCTAAATATACGAAGCTTATAAATATAAAAACTTAAAATAAGTAAAAGAGTTTACTAAAAGAATTACCTGATATAATAGCAGGAATAATGAGCCTAGCTAGTCATATAGCCATAGGTCCTGATATATATTTTCATAATTCTTTTCTTTGCTTGTACTGAAAATCAAAAAGTAAATATTACATTTCTATGTTACAAACTTGCATACATATCATAATTAAATAAAATAATTATTATAGCAAAAAAATAAATTACTTAAAGTTAAATTATCTAATATGTATTTTTTTCTTCAATGATAATACTATCTCAGCTTTATACAAGAAAAGAAAAATTAGTTTTTTTAAAAAAAATAATGAGGGAATACAAAGTATAATGAATGATTAAACAAACCAAAAAAAAATGGATGAAGTAGAATTCACTAAGAAAATAAGATTTTAGTGACCAAGAAAATCATATTTTAGCATCACTAAAAATTAAAAATTGATTACTGATAATTTAGCAATCAATTTTATGATCAAATATTATCAACTTATGATTTATTAATTATCTATATACCATTACTTATCAATTATTGATTTTTAATGTAAGAAATTATCAATCAATAAATTTAATAGATCCTAAATTTAATAAAATATAATATAACAAATGAATAATGAATCAATAATAATTATTTGAATATATTTTATCAAAAATAGATAATTAAAATTGGACAAAATTATAAAAAAATCAAAAAACTAAATCAAAATTCTTAGTTCGATTTTGGTTTGGTTCTTTTCTTAATTGGGTCAATTTTTTATTTTTATTTTTTTTGTTATTTGATTTTTGAGTCAGGTTAGTTTAGGTTGGTTAAAATTGAATGAACAGCTCGAGTCCAAATACAAAATACGCTTAACAAAAAAATATTCATGGATTTATCTTTTCGCTAGAGTGGGATGATGAGCCGGAGGAGGGGAGTTTTCGAACAAGCTCGGGAAGGACCGATAGAGCAAGGAGGGACACACCGTGGATTGAGAGCCAGGAGGAGGGCACGAGCCACCGTACGAGGGGTGACCCACGATGGGATGGAGGGCTCCGACAGTGTCAGGATGAAAGAAAGAAGGGGAAGGAGGGCTCTGATAGTGGTAGGATAGAGCAAGGAGTGGCGAGATGGAGGAAAAGAGGAGAGGAAGGGCTCCGATGGTGGTGGGATGGAGGAAGGAAGGAGAGGGAGCGCCCCAATGGTGGAGGGATGGAGGAGAGGGAGGGCTCTAGCAGTGTCGGTGGTGGTGGAATGGAGAAGAGAGAGAGCTCCAGCAGTGTCAAGATAGAGGAAGGGAGGAGAAGGAGGGCTTTGACAGTGGTGGGATGGTGGAGAGGGAGGGCTTCGACAGTGTCGAGATGAAGAAAAGGAGATGAGGGAGGGCTCTGGCGATGGTGGGATGAAGGAGAGAGGGGCTCTAGTGGTATCAAGATGGAGAAAAGGAGGGGAAGGAGGACTTTGCCGGTGGTCGAACAGAGGAAGGGAGGAAAGGAAGGGCTTCGGCTATGGTGGGATGGAGGAAGGGAGGAGAGGGAGGGCTCCGACTATGGCGGGATGGAGGAAGGAAGGAGAGGGAGGAAAGGAGAGTTGGGTGGTGAGGGAGGTTTGGACGTCGGTGAGAGGAGTATAAAGGGCGAAAACGAGAGAGAATGAGCACAGAAGCAAAATTTTTTTTCTAGGTTATTTTGAAGTTGTAGACTATTAACGACGACAAACTTGCCATCGCTAATGCTGTCAGTAAAAGCATTAACGACGGACTTCATTCCCAAAAATAAAAATCTATCGCTAATATTTTTATCATATAATTAATTTTTTTTTTTTTTATTAGCGATGGCAAACTTACCGTCGCTAATGTCGTCAGTAAAAAATCTATTATTAATATTTTTTATTTTTTTAATATAATATAATTTTAAATTTTAAAATTCATCTCCATCATTTATTATTTAAATAATTATCATTAAAGTATCATCATAAAAGATCATCTTGATCCGATAGCCCTAGCTATGTCAATCAATAAAATTTAATTTTGATGATCATGAATGATCACTTGATGATATGATAGATAGAGATGAATGATGAATTCAAAAACTTGCAACAATGATCTCGGTGATATTAATAGTATACTATCATAATTATATTTTAATCGAACATCACTATCATGGTCAATTTAGCATAAAATAATTTTGACTGTTAAATAAAAAATGAGTGATCAAAAGGCCAAACAACATTCGATTAGGAAGATTTTATAAATAAATGATCTTTGCTACTACTTTAATCATTTGTATGGTGATAAATATAAAATTCAAACCATACATATATGAACCATCTATGTTAATCAGATCTTATAAAAGTACAAGTATATTTCTTAAGAACTTTAAGAATGAGTATCAAAAAATATATTATTTTGGATCGCTCATATATGCACGATTTGGATTTTATGATAGGCACCATATAAATGATTAAAGTAGTAGCAAAGATCATTTATCTAAAAAATTATCTTGATTGGATGCCATTTGGCCTTTTGATCACTCATTTTCTATTTAATAGTTGAAATAATTTCATGCTAAATTAACCATGATAATGATGTCTGATTGAAGTAAAATTTTGATAGTATCCTATAAATATCATCAAGATCATCATTATAAATTTTTAGATCCATCAGTAATCTTCATCTATCAGATCATTAAGTGATCATTCATGACCATCGAAATTAAATTTTATTGATCAATATAGTTAGAACTATCGAATCGAGGTGATCTTTTATGAAAATATTTTAATAATCATTATTTAAATAATAAATGATAAAGATGAACTTTAAATTCTAAAATTATACCATATTCAAAAAAATAATTTTTTTTTATTTTTTGCAATGATAACTCCTTTGGAAATAGTGCCATCGCTAATGATTATTAGTGATGGCAACTTCGATTACTAATACTTTTTTTGCTATCACTAATAAATTTAATAAATTAAAAAAAATATTTTTTTCTATTTTTTGATGGTAATGTTCATCGCTAATATTCTGTCACTAATGCTAATAATTATGATAAATAATTTTTTTTATTATTTACAATGACTATTTTTATCGCTAAAGAATATTAGCAATGGTATTTGCCATCTCCAATACTTCTTGTGCCATTGCTAATAGATTTAATAGATCAATTTTTTTCTTTTTTAACGATGAGAATTTCTATCACTAATATCGCCATTGCTAATGATCATTAGTGTAGGCTTTCACTATCACTATTATTCTTTTAGCCATCGCTAATAATTATAATAACTAAAAAATTTATTTTTTGATGGTTTGTTTTTCGATCGCTAATGTCATTGGTAAAAAGCATTATTAATGACGGCGTATCTATCGTTGCTAATAGCCAGCACTAAAAGTTTATTAGCGATGGCAAAAGTCATCGCTAATAATCCTACAATCAAATTAAAAAAATAAAATTACTTTAGTATTAGCGACTATCTTTCGGTATCACTAATAATAATCTTTCATTACTAATAATATTAGAACTAATATAAAAAAATTAATTTTTACTAGTGACGCACCTTGCCATCGCTAAAAGTCAAACTTGCCGTCACTAATAACTTTTTTAGTTTTTGTGATGGCAGATTATTTGATCGCTATATGCCATCGGTAAAAATATTATTAGTGATGGTAAAATACCATCACTAATAAGTATCTATCATCATTAATAATAATAAAATTTAATTTTAAAAAAATAAAATTATTTTTTATTAGGGATGATAAAATATTATCGCTAATAATTATCTACCATCAGTAATAATAATAAAATTTAATTTAAAAAATACTTAGTATTAGCGATGATAAATTATCACCGCTAATATCGTTGCTAGTAACTATAGTGACGGCATTGCCATCACCACTGCCACTGCTAATAACTATTAATAATGGCTAGACTTCTATCGCTAAAGCTATCGGTAAAAAAGATTATTAGCAATAGCAAAATTGTCATCGTAAATTCTCATTATTAGCGATGGCAAAAATACTGTCGCTAATGTCCATCACTAATACTCTATTTTCTTATAGTGTAAGTTCCTCTTATATTACATTGATTCAATTATGGTTATTTTTACCTTCCTCAATTGATTTTGGTTCTATTTAAGGTTGAAAGGTTAAATGATTATTGATATTTTTCAAGAAAGTCTAGCTTTTATCTCTTGTGATAAATCACTAATGATATGATCTTTTAAGTGTCCATTGGTATACATCCATTCCTTGGATAGACTTTCATTTTATCCTTGAGAACTCTCATGATTTTTTTCTTCATCTTCAGTATCCTTGTCATTTCCTTCATCATTTTGTGCCGGAGTTTCTCTTAGAGTAAGATTTTCCATTTTTTAGTCTAAGGTTTCTGCATTATCATCAACAATATCTTTCTTTCTTAAAGATATATCATTAGTTTTATCAAATATAGTATGAATAGATTCTTCAACAACTAATATTCTTTGAAGAATCTACATATCTTGCTAGATGAAGAGTATTCCAGAAAGATACCTTCATCTGACTTGGTATCAAATCTATCAATTTTATCTTTTTCATTATTTAAAATAAAATATCAGCAACAAAAAAAATGAAAATAACTAATGCTAGGTTTTCATCCTTTCAAAAGCTCATAAGAAGTTTTCTTTAAAATTGGTTGGATCAAAGCATAAGATAAAATATAATATATTGTATTAATTGCTTCCACTCAAAAGTATCTTAGAGATCGATTTCATATGACATAGTATGGATTATTTCTTGTAAAGTTTTATTTTTCTTGCTACTACCCCATTTTGTTAATGTGTCATAGATATAGAAAAGCTATGTTCAATTTCTTTTTTATTACAAAAGCTTTCAAATTGTTGATTGTCAAATTCAATTTTATTATCACTTCTAATACAAATAATAATTGAATTATTTTTATTTGAACTTTTTGATAAAATTTTGAAAATATAGAAAATGTTTCATTCTTTTGGGCAAAAACAAAACCCATATAAAATAAGAGAAATCATCAACTATTATAAGTCCAAATCTTTTCATCCTAAGTTTATGGTTCCAGCATATTTAAATAAGTCAATGTGAATCAATTATAAAGGTCTAGAAGTTAAAACAAGATTTTTCGATTTGAAAGAACTTCTGATTTATTTTCCAAATTGGCATGCATCATAAATTTTATTCTTTTCAAAATTCATCCTTAACAAATCTTTTACAAGATTTCTTTTGATAAGCTTTACAATCAAATCCATGCTAGCATGTCCTAATCTACAATATCTTAACCAACTAGTCTTATTAACTTTAAGATCCATTGCAATTAGATATTGACAATTTTTCATGGGAAGATCATCTACATCAATCATATATATATTGCAATGTCTATATCCAATGAACACAATGTCATCATCATTACGACTAGAAAAAATGCACATTAAGTATTCAAAAATAACTTTAAAGCTTTTGTCACAAAGTTGACTAATACTAAGTAAAATATGTTCTTAACCATCTACTAACAAAACATTCTTAATGTATGTAGAAGGTGTGATATAAATATTATCTATTCCAATGATATATCCTTTGCTATTAGAAACCAAAGATCATCCTTCCTCCTTCCTTAGGTTCAAAGATGACTAATTGTGACTTGTCACCTGTCATATGACTTAAGCAGCCACTATCAAGGTAATATCTTTTTTTTCTTTCTCAGGTTAAAAGACATACCTACAAGAGAAAACTAAGTAATAATTTTAGGTACATAAGCTTTCTTTGATCCTTTAAGATTAGTCATAGTGATTTCTTTGGGAATCCAAACCTTTTTAAAATTATTTCTATTTAATTTTTTGAAATCACATGAATAAGCTTTGTGTCCAGATTTTTCACAACAAAAACAAGTGACATTTGAAGATGTATTTGATGAGGATTTTATAAAGAACTTTTTCAAAAAAATTTATTTCTTAATAGAGTTATAACCAAGGTCACTTTTGTTGAAAATAGCTCTTTAACTACTTAAAACTTTGGAGTTTTTTAGAGCTAAAATTAAATTTTTCAATAATGGATTTAAGTTTTTCAACTTCTTTCTTTCTTCAAATTTTGATTTTCTTGAAGTAAAAAAATATTTTTTTTAAACATTCTTTCTTTTCTTTGATCAAAACATGATTACATCTTTTAAGCTCTTTGTTTTTAAATCAAACTTTTTAAATTCATCTAAAAGATCAAAAAATATAACTTACAATTCATCAAATATAAAATTAATATTAGTTTCAGAAGTTACCTCCTTCTCATATGTCATAAGGCACAGATTTGCCTTTGCTTGAGTTCCTTGGTTAGAACTTAAATCTTCACTATTACTTCAAGTGGCTATTACTATTTTTTTTCTTCGAGGATTTGTTAAGAAGGGACAATCAATCTTAAGGTACCCGGGTTTCTTGCACTCATAGCACACGGCCAGCTCTTTTTCTTCATCCTTGTCTTTACTAGGTTCACCTCTTGTGAAGGGCTTCCTTCTAAAATTTTATCTCTATTTTCTCATGAACCTTTTGAATTTTTTATTAATGAGAGCCATATCCTCATCCTCATCTCCTTCTCCTAACTCTTCATGATCATCCTCATCTTTAGTTGTGGATTTAAGGGCAATAGTCTTCTTTTTCTTATCTTTCTCTTCACTATTTTACTTTATCATTAACTCATGAGTTATGAGAGAACCAAGAAGTACTTCTAATAACAAAATGTTGAAATCTTTGGCCTTTTGAATGGCTTTTATTTTAGCCTCCCAAGCTCTAGAAGGTAACTTGAAAATTTTTCAAACAAGCTCATTATTAGTATAAAACTTTTCTAAGCTTTTAAGATAATTAATAATATCAATAAATCTAATAATCAGTAATTGATTCATTTTGTTTCATGTTAAAGTATTCATATTTATAAACAAGCATATTTATCTTATATTCTTCAACTTAATTGGTATCCTTATGAGTAACATCTAATCTATTCCATATTTCTTTAGTAGAAGTATAAGTAGAAATCCTATTAAATTTATTAGTATCTAGAGAAAATAAAAATATTCAGGGCCTTTGCATTGAGCTGGATCATTTTCTTATCTAAGTCATCCTAATCCTCTTCGGATTTAGGAGTGACAATGCCGTTGACCATGTTTATGGATGTGTGTGGGCTATTGATTATGATACTTCAAAGATCATAATCAAGTACTTAGATGAAAATTCACATACATGCTTTCTAGAATATATAATTTATGTCATTAAATAAAAAAGATCTATTGGTCGATTGCCCTTCGACAAGTAACATGCCAATTTGAGCTACCATCAAATATTTAACTCTTGATCGTTAGATCAAAAGAGGCAAAATATTAAGCTCTAATATCACTTGTTATCTATATAGATAATCAATCTGAGAGGAAGGATAAATTAGATTTTTTAAAAATTTAAAACTTAGTATGCATAGAAATTGAATAAAGTGAAGCAATATGTAGTGAGAGCAATGCAATATAACAAAAGTACAAAAGATACTAGCAATCATTAATTAAGAGAAGAGATAGTGTATAAGCAAATACAAAAGTTTTATAGTGATTCAACATCAAAACCAGCACCTACATCCACTCCCTAAGCTATACTTCAGAATTCCACTATAATCTTTTCTAGATTATAACTTGTTTATTTTTTTCAGGCATACAATTAAAATCTAGTTGATTTTCTCAGTGAAAATTAATTAAAACCACTCCATTAAGTCGTTCTTAAGCTTATACAACAAACACACTCTAATTCAAGGTTTGGATGAGCCTATCTCTTTGTTTCAATCCTAATTAAAACTTATTTACAGTAGAAAATAAGAGTACAATGTAAAACATAAAGAAAATCTCTGAAAGAAATTTAAAAGAAAAAATCAATGAAGCTCTTGAAAATTGTATCGGAGAAGCTTGACAATAGATACACTCTTCTTTCTCTAAAAACCACTAAAGCCTTCAAGATTTTGGTAGTTGGAAAGTTAAAGCTCTCTTCTTGAATGTACACTTGATATTCCCTGAGTTTCCTCTATGTTTTTCTCTTTTTCTATTTGTCTCTTACTTTCTCTTTGCTTCTCTTCCTCTCTCTTAATTCTTCAATTAGTTTGGTGGCTATTTAAGCTTCTTAGAATGTTCCAAATTGGGTTTCTAGCCATTAGAGACCAAAAACTAGCCATTATAGCCATTCTACAATATCTAAAAAACTAGCTATTATAGCTGTTAGCTACAGTCGAGTCAACCTGGATCTATTAGAGACCAAAAAATAAGAGTCTGCTTGACAAAAATAGGAGTCGACCCTAGATCTAGTCTGAAAAAATATATCTTTCTATTTTTTTTAAAGAGTCGACTCGATTATTAGGAGTTAGTTTGGAGCTATTCAGGAGTCAACTCAAGATCACACTAAAAAACTCAACTCTCTGCCCCACCCAAGGGAGTCAACTTGGTAAAAGCAGGGGTCAACTCACAAACTATACCACTTGAATTTTGTGTGCCAAAGTTGACTCTTGGAAGCTTGGAGTTGGCTCTTGACTTTCTCTATTTGATTTTTCATGATATGGCTTCTTCAATCTACTTTCATTGGCTCCATAATTAGGCATTGGGTCCTTAATTAGGCATTCATAAGAGAGATGGACTTCCTAAGAGTGAATTTAGCTTTCTGAAATATTCTCAACATGAACTTCAGTAACTCATTAGCACCTAAATATATATTCAAATATTTTATGTTCATCAAAATCAATCGTTAGATCAATAATGGTCAGTGACTTTTAGTGTTTTCCTGTTGGGGAGTGAGTTTGTTGGTGTCGTCAAAGAGGGGGACGAAGGGATTTTCTTTGGGCTGCAAATACTTGTAGGCAAGAGAGCCCCAAATGGATTTAAAGGCAAAGTCTAGCACCAGAACATTATAATGCCATAACCACCTCTTCATTTTTCCATAACCACCTCTTCATTTTTCTCTTCCCCTACAGCCTTTTTTTCTCCCATGGCCCCTCTTCCCCCCAAAGATATAGAGAGAGAGAGAGAGGGGTGCTTTAAAAAGAGTGGATGTGGGCATTGAAAGATGTGACCATGGATGCGAGTGTGGGCATTGGAGAAGGATGTGGGTTTGTGGGCGTTGGCGAAAGACATGGGAGTAGGCATTGGGGAAAGATCATTATACCATATCATGTGCCCCCCATTTCCAAGCCTAAGCTATTTTCTCTGGCTCGAGTGAAGAATGTACTTAGATTAACCTAGGTTTCATTATAAAAAAATTTTAAGTATTATTGAAATTAATTTTGGTGGTGTCGGTACCATTTTTTTTTCATATACTTGTATTTGAGGTCAACTCGGATTTTTGGCCCCCCCGCCCCCCCCTTGTTAGTCTAATAGGTCCATATTTGGTCTTTGGCTTGAGTGATCACATGTTGCCATTTGGGGACAACTTTTTGCAGAGTCTTCTCATCGATCTAGGGGTCAGTATTTTAGAGGTCTCAATCGAAGCTAAGGTGTTTCTAGTCAATCATCCTCCTTGATTCAAAGGTCTCAACTTGGATCAAGATGTCTCCTTAGAGTCGATTAGCCAGAGCTAGTGCTGATGCTCATACTTTTTGTTAAGTCGGTTCTCATCTGTCCAAGTCAAATCATCCAAAGTCAAAGCTCATACTTTTTGTTAGGTTGGTTCTCATCCGATCAAGTAGAATCATTCTGAGTCGGAGCTTGCAGGGTTACGGTGGCATAGCAGAAGGTTGGATTTCAAAAATTTTTTAATGAAACCCATAGCTATCGAAATACTAGATCTAAGATTCCCTTATTAATTTCAATCAAAGTTGAATATAAAAATTAGAAATAGGAAGCATACCAATTTAATTTTGATTTGGTGATGAATTACTTCTACAAGGTGCCTAATTGTTCACCCTCCAATAGTGATCTACACAAGAACACGATGAAGAAAGCACTCCTCTTGAAACCTTACTTGTTGAATTCTTTTTAGGAATTCTCTAGCCTTTCTAGGATTATAATTCTCCTAGACCTTTTTCCTTTTATTCTCTCTATTAGTCTTTCTTAATTCTCTTCCTAAGCTCTTATCTTAAAATGGCAGACTTGTCGTCTTAATAAGAAAGACCTTATCTTAACAAGAGAAGGAAGAGAATTGCTTAGATTGACTTAAATTGCCTTGGACTCTCATATATGAGTCCTATTTATAATGAGAGAGTAGATGCCACAAAAACCAATGCATCCCTTTCCACACACCCTAAAAACAAATACCATAGTGTTTTGATGAGAAATTTCAAGTAGAAGGTCTCATCAAGGGCCAAAAGGTGCAATGAAACAATGTATATATGTTGTTTGATTTTAATTTATGGTAGAGAGAATTATCAAGCATCTAATCCCTTTTTAGAGCACCCCAAAATATGCCAAGTGGTATTATCTGTTCCAAAACTTATCAGATAAGTAAAAAGAGAAAGATGGGATGCCAACCTCTTCTGCCTAAGGTAGAAGGACTCTTAGTGCCTAACCAATTTTCTACGTGCCTCTTTGCGCAAAAAACAATTCTCCATGCCAACTATAGAGGCATGGACTTTGGTCAGAGCCCCAAGGATGTGGAAAGGGAGGGAATCAAAAGATGCCACATGGGTCTGAGAACCAAAGCAAAAGGACTCTAATCCTCCCCTCATGCCAAAATAATATAGTGCCCCTTCAACATGGCACCAACAATAGATAGAGTTCCTTGCCCTTTGAACTCTATCACTTTGGCAGGGGATAAGGCTAGGAGGCACCCAATTTGGCCTACCTCTTTATGGCTCAACCTAATCTAAGTCCAACTTAAACAGGTTAGCCATTTAGAGAAGATTTCGAATCAAATTGAATTTGGTTAAGAGTTGGATCAGCCAACATGTACTAGCATGCCAATTAGCAAAGCATTTAGGATCAATTGATCATAATAAATTTTTTGATCAATTTTTTAATGTGTGTAATCCATCACTACAAGAATCTAGACTATTAGTGATGATGAAATATCATCGCTAATAGTTCTCTGCCATCCTTAATAGTCCCATCGTCGCTAATGCCATCGTAAAAGTCAATCTAAAAAATTCTTATTGCTAATTACCATTATTAGTAATGGCAAAAATCATAGTCGGTAATAATATATTAGCGACAGCTTTAGAGATGAAATAATTACGTCGCTAATTATTTTTAATATAATTTTTTAAAAAAAAATAAAAAGTATTAGCGACAATACTTTCATGGCTAATGTCGTTGCTAATGATTATTAGTGACCAATCTTACCATCGCTAATATCATCTCTAATTTTTTTAATTTTTAAATAAAATAAAAAAATATTTTAAAAAATATTAGTGATGGTGATTTGGTCTATAATGCTATCACTAATAGTTATTAACGATGGTAAATACCATCGATATATTAGCAATGATAAATACTATCACTAATATCGATGCTAATAGTTAATTTTATTTTTAAGAAATTAATAGTAATATTTTTAAAATCTATTTTAATTAATCATAATGAATTATGATTTCTAATACCTATTATAATTAAAATTCAAAGATAATATGATAATCAAAAATTAAAAATTAATTATATTATATTAAAAATAAAAATTATATAATTTTTTATAAATAATATTAAAAAAATATAATACATCAAAAAAAATTAAATTCGATCTTCATCGTCATCCACCTCCTTCTTCTCCTACTCTTCTCCAGCAGCTGGTGGATAAGAACTGGATGTCCTAGCATCCTATAATAAAAAAATAAAATAATATTAATAAATTTTAATATGAAGATATATCTTTTAATACACCCTTTTGATTCTTTTATTAGATGATTTAGAGCTATAGACACTCCTAGTCCATCGATTGAATAGTTAGATTCAATTTTTAGCTTTTAGATCTTCTTTCTAGACTCAAATCTAAATATATGAAGTTTTTAAAAATAAAAATTTAAAAAAATTAAAAAAATTTAATTATATAATTATTTGATATGATGGTTGGAATGACAAGTCCAGTTGGTCGTGCAGCTGTGGATCCCAAAGAAGCTCTACGACTATATCGTGGATGTCATCTAGAAGGCTCTAAGGTCGCTGACTCAGAAGCCTCTGCACGACCTCCTCCACGTGTACATCGCTTTATATTTAAAATGTCGAGGCCTGTGAGAATGTTGAAGAATATTAAGATGGTGGAGAGTCAAAGCTATAGCCAAATCCTATGATCCGGCTCCTACTTGCCTCCCCTGTGGCACTGAGCCATCTCTCAAGATCAAGGAGAGGCTGAGAAGATGGGTCATTGCCATACCTCTCAGCAACGTACATTGCATAACACATCTGCATAGTTTAGAAATATATTATTTATAATATAAAAATGAGATATAGTAATAACTTAATTAGTAAATAAACTTTAAAGTTCTTATCGCGATCTATCACGACATAAAATCTAAATAGCCACCAATTCTCCTAGACTGGTGTGTGGCCCACAACAACTACAGCTAGTCTGGTGGATGATCCAGCTACCATATCTAACATAAATAAATAATAAAATTATATAATTAAAACATGCATATAAAAGTTTTTATAGCTCTAGTGAAGAGTTTTGGTATTGATTTCTTACCAGTTTGTCAGCCACAATGCATATGCCAATCGAGCCGCCCGCATGCCTAATCATATCTTATGGGCAGCATGGTTCCATCAGGCTCTCTGCCACCTACTGGAGTACTTCTCGCTGCTCCACTAGTTGTAGAGGGCCTGCCATATGTCCGTCCGCATCCAGTAATCGATGAAAGATGCTGGATGGTGGATTGCCTAAGGCTATAAAGGTCATCTTGGAGCCTCCATATGGCCACCTCCTCGAAGATTTGATGACCAACCTCCTCATCCTAAGAAGTTTCAAATCGATAATACTTCTACAAGATAAAAGCAAGCATATATTTATACATAATTAAAATACCAACGTATCAAAAATTTAAAAAATAAACTAGTTTTGACTTACCAAAAATATCTTCCATACTGCATCACGAGCTCCAGACGATCAACTGAAAAACTCATTCACTAGCCCTGGTATCAAGTGTCGGATGATGCCAGTAATCACACGAGATACTCCAACTCTCTAAACATGCGACAAAACTGATTTTAAAATATAAATATTAACTCTAGAATCTCTAAATTCTAAATATATTAATTAAAATTATAGTACTTATGAGTGACTCTGAATGTGGATGAGCTATCTATCCTCTGGTTGAGTCGAAGGTGCCACGAGCCAGACAGTTCCTCAACCACAACTCTATGTCTGTGAGCTGGTCGCTACAGCATGTGACTATGGGATCACTGGTGACCCCCTATCATCCAAACCTAAGTATAAAATATCTAATATAAAAAATATTATATTAGTTTGTAAAGAATAAAATAATAATATCTAAAGTATTAGAGTTTAATTATAATTCGGTATGAGATGTGTGAAACCATGCAAGCTGACCACATGATCACTCTCTCCTCGAGAGTTCGGTCCTTAGCTGGAATGGCTCTGACCTCTAGAAGACATGATGTATAATCTCTAAAAATAAAAATTAAAATTAAAATAAATAAATAACTTAAAAATTAGTTTAAATAAAATATCTATTAAAATATAATAAGACGATCAAAATTTAACTCATGTGTAACAAAGATTATTAGTTAGCATCTGTAATATATCAGCAGAAAAATAATTCTCATCCAACAATACATAATAATGTGTTAGTCTGGTGGTCTCCTGATTTAGGTGTTGTTTGATTCTCATCCAGCAGTACATGATAATCTCAGTACATAAAAATATGAAGAAGGCTCAGATCTATCATTAAAAAATAAGGCATTGCAAGTTTCTCTGCACCTTTAACCATGAGGTGGCTGCAAGTGGTTGTCTACAATGTAACTGACCATCCAAGCTTGCCTTGAATTGTAAATTCCTTTGCATCTTTAACCATGAGATGGCTACAAGCAGTTGTCTATGATGTAACAGACCATCCAAGCTTGACCATACAATAACAAGAATAGAATGAATCACCTCCATTTGGGCGCATCTTGCATAGGTAATCATAGCCTCTTCGAGCCCTTGGCCGCCTCCTCGAGCTGCAAATCAGAAGTATAAATTTTATTAAAAAATAAAATAATAATTTAAAATTAAAATTTATGTGCTCATACAGTCTAGTCATCTAGTAAGCTCCAAGTTTGCATGCGCAGGACGCGCATCTTGACCATCCTCATTTGCAATGATGTCCTTACTTCTGTGATTATGCTTTTAGAAATACTGCACTCTTAGTTCAAGGATGGGCTCATTGTCTTTATAAGAGATCTGTCAATAAAAATATAGTTAATAGTGATACAATAGCTGCCCATTCATATAGGAGTTGATTTATACCAAACTACAAGCATTGGTACCTACATAGAGAGACGTGGGAGACAATATGCGTAGATGGGAAGCTTTACTTGTCCAATATATTTGCTGATGTGCAAGAGCTTATGGTGATAGGATTGAGCATATAATTAGCATATTTGATAAATTTAATATGGTTATCAGTGAAAGTCTATGTAATAATCTTTCAAATAACAATCGTCATAGTCATGATGAACTATAAGGATTGCTATAGTTATAGCCTTACTTAGCTTCTAGAGGGTAGCAACCCTATAGAGGATAAGCATGACTATAACCATAGCAACCTTATAGTTTCTATTATAATGGTTGCAATCTAAAAGATTATTACATGAACATCCACCATTAATCAGATTAAACACCAAATGTGTTAATCATCTGCTCAAGCTTGTCACCATTAACCTCTTGTACATCAGGAAGGTCTTGGACAAGTAGAGCCTCTGAAGCTCTTGTAATGTCTTCCACGTCTCGATCCCCATATAAGTACCAATGCTTATAGTTTGGCATAAATTCACTCTTATATAAATAGACAACTATTCTATCTCTATCAAACATTTCTCTATTGATACATTTCTTACAAGGACAACAAATCCATCTTTAAACTAAGAGTGCAGCATTTTTCAAAGCATAATCATAGAAGTAAGAGACATCATTATAAATAGGGATAGTTTGCAATGCTTCCCGAACCTTCTCTCGGTTCAAGCACTCTAGATGTCAAGACTGAAGTGCATAGGATACGTCTCGGCCCCGTGTTTGTAGCTCAAACCTTTTCTCAACTTGAGTGCTCTGCATGCCGAGACTGGAGCATGCAGGGCACGTCTTAGCCTCATGTTTGTAGCCCAAATTTTTCCTTAATTTGAGTGCTTTGCATGCCAAGATCGGAGCATGCAGGGCATATTTCGACTCCTTTTTTGTAATGCTGCCTAAATCTTTTCTTGATTTGAGTGCTCTGCATGCTATGATCGAAGCAGCAGGATATGTCTCAGCCCCATATTTGCAGTATAAATCTTCTCTCGATTCGAGTGCTCTACGTGTCGAGACTAAAGCGCATAGGACAAATCTCGATCCTATATTTATAATGCTATCCGAACCTTTCCTCGATTCGAGCATTCTATATGCCAAGATCAGAGTGCACAGGATATGTCTCGACTTCTTGTTTATAGCCCGAACCTTCACTCGGTTCGAGCACTTTGCATGCCGAGATCGGAGTGTGTAGGGCACATTTGGGCTTCATGTTTGTAGCTCGAACCTTTCCTAGGTTCGAGTGCTCTGCATACCAAGATCGAAGCATGCAGGGAGAGAGGGGGTGGTAGGCTAGGGTTTTGAAAAGATGGGAGGAGGCTGGGAGCTTGCAACTAGGGGCTTGGGGAGGCAGGCCAGGTGCAGTCCATGGGGGGCAAGCTAGGGGGAAGCCACTGGCCGAAGGGAAAGAGGGTGGTGGAGGACCGAAGGACGAGGAGAGGGGGTGGTGGTCTAGGATTTCGAAGAGGTGGGAGGAGGCTTGGAGCTTACACCTGGGGGCTTGGAGAGGTAGGTCGAGGGGAGGCAGTCGGGAGGAAACCATCGACCAGGGGAGAGAGGGATTGGTAAGGGGATCGAAAGGTGAGGGGGGTGGTGGGTCGGGATTTCAAGAAGGTGTGAAGCTGAGAGCTTGCACTCGGGAGCTCGAGGAGGCTGGAGGCAGTCGGGGGCTTGGAGAGGTGGGCTGGGTGCAGTCGAGGGTGGCGGTCAGGGGGAGAGAGGGGGTGGCGAGGGGACCAAAGGGCAAGAGAGAGGGTGGCGGGCTAGGCCTTCGAGGAGGTGGGAGGAGGTCGACAGCTTGCAGCTGGGGGCTTGAGGAGGCAGGCTGGGTATAGTTGATGGAAGACGACCGTGAGCTCGAGGAAGTTAGAGGTAATCAGAGGCTCAGGAAGGTGGGCCAGGTGCAGCCAAAGAGAGGTAATTGAGGGGATAAAAACATAGGAGGGAGGGTTGGTGGGAAAATGAGGAGGTGGTGGATAGTGGGGTGGGAGAAACAAGGTGGCGGTGGGTGGTGGTGTGGGTGAAAAGGAAGGCACACGATGAGATGAAAAAAATGAGGATGAAAAAATTATTAGCGATAGCAACTTCTATTGTTAATAATATTTTTTCATCGCTAATACCAAAATATTATTAGCAATGGCTAATGCCATTAGTAATAAATTTCCATCACCAATAAATATATTTTTAAAATAATATTTTTTAAAAATTATTAGCGATAGTGTGTGTGTCATCCCTAAAGCCATCTCTAACACTAATTTTTTAATATTAATTTTTTTCTCTTAGATCATTTTTTATATAGTTGAAAATCAATATTAGATTTTATTAAATTTTTAGGTTTAATTAATTTATGGATCAAATTCTAATTAATTTAAATTAGATTTAATTTAATTAAGGTTGACTTAATTTGAGGCTAATTAGATTTTAATATTTTTAGTAAAATCTAGATTCAAAGTCTAATTGAATTAGATTTGATATGATTTCGAATTAGATTCGAATAAAACTTAAATTAAAAATTATTTTCTTATAGTTAATTTAAATTAGATTAAATTTAATTAGACTTGATTTAATTTGAATGTAATTGAGTTTTATAATCTAATTAGAATTTAGATTCAAAGTATAACTGAATTAGGGTTGATAGGATTTAAAATTGGATTCAAATCAGATTCCAATTGGAATCAAATTAAACCCAAATTAAAAATTATTTTTTAATTAATATAATTTAAATTAAATTTAATTAATTTAACTTAATTTGAAGATAATTAGATTTTGCTATCCAAGTAGGATTTAGATTCAAAGTCTAATTAAATTAGGATTAATAGATTTTCAAATTGGATTCGAATCAAACTCAAATTGAATTCAAATTAAAATCAAATTTAAAATTATTTTCTTTTAATTAATTTAAATTAAATTTAATTTAATTAATGTTAACTTAATTTAAGATTAATTAAATTTTATAATCAATATATGACTTGGATTTAAAGACTAATTGAATTAGGTTTGATGGGATTTTAAATGAGATTTAAATTGGATTCAAATGTAATCATGAATCAAGTCCTAATTGATTTAAATTAGATTTAATTTAAGTAAACTTGACTTAATTTGAGGCTAATTAAGTTTTATAATTTAAGTAGGACTTGGATTCAAAGTCTAATCAAACTAGGATTGATAAGATTTTGAATTAAATTCGAATCGATTTTCAATTAGATTCGAATCGAACTAAAATTAAAATTATTTTTTTAAAATTAATTTAAATTAAATTTAATTTAATTAGTGTTGACTTAATTTGAAGGTAATTGAGTTTTATTATCTATGTAAGACTTGATTAAAAATCTAATTGAATTAGGATTGATAGGATTTTAAATTAGATTCGATTTGAACCCAAATTAAAAATCAATTTCTCCTAGTCAATTTAAATTTAATTTAATTTAATTAATCTTGACTTAATTTAAATTAATTAAATTTTATAATCTAAGTAGGATTTGGATTCAAAGCCTAATTAAATTAGGTTTGATAGAATTTTAAATTAGATTTAAATCAGATTTGAATTGGATTCAAATAGGAGTTGGGCTATGTGTTGGATTATTAGCGATAGCAAATATCTCATTGCTAATTCCATCATCAATATGTTTTGAAATAATCTTTTTTTCTTAATTTAAAAAATTATTAGCGATGACCTTTTTTTCATCCCTAATAGCCAAAATTTGTTGTCACTAATATAAATTTTATGTTTAAATATTATAAAAAAAATAAAAATTTTAAATAATTTTAGTGGTGGCTTAGACCGTTGCTAATAATTATGAAGCCATCACTAATAGTTGTGTATTAGCGAATATTTATCTTTTATCGCTAATAATCTAAATTTGTTATTACTAATATTTTTTAAAAAAAATATAAATATTTTTAAAAAAATTTAACTTTTAGAGATGGTGCTCACTATCGCTAATAAAAAAATTACCATTAGTATTGATGATAGTATTTTTTTTATCGATATTGCGATGGCAAAAAGTTCTTACTAGCAATGAAAAAAAATTTCGTTGCTAATTCCATCGCTAATATTCAATTTTCTTGTAGTACATTAGGTTCCATATCTATCTAGTAGTAGGTCCAGATGCATGTTGATCTAGTTTGATTAGAACCTTTCTAATCGATTTAGATCAAATACATGTCAACCCAAGTAAACCAATTAGAACTCCTAATTATTTTATGAATTAAATTTTTTAATTCATGGGAACCTACAAAACAAGATTGACATCTAGCAATATATTAGGCCTACTCAAAAGATGTGAAATTTGATAAAAATATGAATTATATCCTTCAGTGGCAAGTTATTATGCAATTCAATCCTTCGATCATCCCACATACCAAATATGTTTATGAGTATGAAATCATGTCAAACTCGATTACATATTTATATTTATTATCCACCAATCAACGATGACTCTAATGATGAAATATTAGAAATGCTTTATAATTTTCATCCTGCTTTGATCAAAAACTTTCTGAGTCATCTTGAGATGATAATTATATAGGATGACATCCTCTCTTACTAAGAGTGATCAATTTTTTATTGATCAACTTATAATTTTCATACACATTCCACCATATTCAAACATCCCATATATGACTTA
The DNA here is from genome assembly GCA_006176705.1 of Cocos nucifera. Taxonomy (NCBI): domain Eukaryota; kingdom Viridiplantae; phylum Streptophyta; class Magnoliopsida; order Arecales; family Arecaceae; genus Cocos; species Cocos nucifera. Next base: position 939,626 of record QRFJ01000458.1, read on the forward strand.
GTCATGAATGAGTATAAACCAAAATATCGATTCATATGCATAAGATACCATGGTGATCTTAGATCAAAGATCACTTGCATAACCTCCACTAGAGAATCATCTTTTGACATGTAAGATTCTATAAGATATTCTTTCTATAAATCAATTTAATAAACTCATTCTCTAATGAGTACTCATATCCTTGTATTAGTCTTTCTATATAAATGATTATGAGATCGACCATCCTCTCTATTAAGCATACATAGGATATGCCAATCTCACCAGAATCATTAATCCCCAATATAACGATCCAACAACTAAAAATATTTTAGATTAAGATTTTTGGATTTTAGGTCTCACTGACATGATTTTATCATAGTCCTAAAACTATTGCTCTAATCCATAGGTTCATCATAATCTTAAAGAGAGATAAGATGCAGCAAATGATGAAATAAGATATCTCATATCATTACATGAGTTGGAAGGTAATACAGAAATGTTTCTATTGTATCAACTATATGATTGGCTTATAGGGCACTAATCTTTCAGAAATCAAACTTTTTATTAAGTTGGTTCTCATCTGATCAAGTAAAATTATCCCGAGCCAAAGTTCATACTTTTTGTTAGGTCGATTCTCATCCAATCAAGACTAAATCAACCCAATCAGAGCCAGTTAATTGGTCAAAGTGGGGATGTCTCTAGTTGATTAGTTAGAGACAAATCTAAGGTTCAGACCCATTCTCTAGCACCAAACTATTGCATTAAACTCTAGTGGTCGGTGGCTAATCGAGCTGGAGGTTGGTGAGAAGATGAGCCGAGTGTTCATGTGACCAAGTTGGGTGGTTTCTTGAACTTGCAATCAAAAGTCTACTTGCCATAGATTGTCTGATAGGGGACCCTCCGATGCCTAAATTAGCCAGAGTTTTAGGAATAGTTGAAAGAGAGGAAATGATGAAATAGAACTTCCATGCTTCAAAGAAGACTTACCTGAGGGTTTCTCCTACTCCCTTTATATAGAGGGAGATAAACCAACCATTACTCAAATATTAGGGGTGCAGTTAATATTTTGATGGATCGGAATCATGGGTAGTTACTAGACCCACGATTATCCATTATAGGTAGTTATTACGCCCATGATGAGCTATAGGGGATAGTTATTACATCCATAATGGTGGATTTATTGTCCCATGATCGCATAGGTAAAGAAAATAGCCTGAAATGTTCTACCAGGACCATTAAAATACAAGTCATTGACAATATCTGAGTTTGAGATCGATAACAACCCAAGAAATACAAGTACATGATCCAAGGAGTAGGGTCAGTATATGGCCATGGTTAAGGGACTTCCGTATTCCCATAACACCTACCTTACAATCAGGATTCATATGCCAATACTTAACACGTACTTGCCTTGGGGTAGCTAGAGTTAGATAGGATGGATTGCTGCAGTTATGCTATAAAAATTATTTTTTATATACAAATCAAATGTAGTACAAGATTTTTGTTTTTTTAATGGCATCAAAATCATAACTAAAAGGACTGAATATCACCACTAATAATATTGTTAATGATGACCATAATGGCTATAGGTAAAGCAACCATCACTAATAGTTTCAGTAGCGATAAATGCCCCATGGCCACAAAAAATTATATTATAATTTTTTTATTGACCAATAAGAATGAGGTATTAGTAGTGGCCTTTTTGTAGTTATATGTAAAGTTGCCACTAATACTAAATATTTTGTGGAGAGAATAATAGCTACTACAAAAAAGATTAATATTAATGACAAATTTCGATAGTCATCATAAAAGGCATAGCATTAGTGAGGACTCTAGATAGTTGCCACTAAAATAATGAAGTTCCATAAAAAAGAATATAAAAGTAAATCTTAGTATTCACATAACATTATAAGATAAAAGTCCAACATATATATCATAATAAAATAAATTTTTAATAATAATAGAAATAAAAAATAGAAATATCATTCTTTAGGAAGTCAAACATTTCTTAAATTAAAAAAAGAAATTAATTAAAAAGAGAAACAACTAATTATTATCTTGTAGCCTCTCACATGTTTTCTCATGATCGATTACAATACTTTCTTTCTCCATAATCATTATAATTGTCATAATAATAATCAAGACTCATATATAGTTAGTCTGGTTCAAGGTGGGCATTACTATTACTTGTACCTATTTCAACACCATTGCAGGTTGTAGAATGAAGATCTATCCCTAGTACTATTATTCGTACCTATTCCGAATCCACTGTGGATTGTAGAATGAAGATCTATCCCTACTACCAACTCTAAATGGGTCGAGTATAACCTACCCTATTAGAATCAGGACCTCATCCAAAAAAGCTAGCCAAATGGTATTATTTGGATTCCTTGGCTTTGTATATATATCCTAGATATTTTCAATGAATAACCAATATAGGATTAAGTATATGCTTGTAAGGGTCCTCACATACTCATCCCATTTAAGTCTTAGCGTCCTTCCAAGATAAGGGTCTAGATCCATGCATTTATCCATAAAAACCACTATCAATTCATGGCTAATCCCAATAAACCTATGCTACAGTATCCCCTAGTTCACATAGGCTATGGATATACAAAATTAAATAAAATTATAAATCAGATAGTTGTTTATCCATATCCATATCAAATTTTTTATGGATATAAATATAAATATGGATATGTGTTAGATGTTCAAATTTCTATCCATATTTGAATAGATTTGAATACAAAAAATGGATTAAAACGTAGATTATCGGATCCACTTTTACCTCTATGCAAATTCCATTTACTTGTTGGAGTTGAGTATATTGCCAACCCTAAAGTCTATGTATACCATCACTAAAAAGAGGAAGAAATATAAGTCTACATGGCAAAAATATAAACCAATTGGTGAACGGGCCACTTTTCATTAATTCTATTCTGGATTTCTATATTTCTTTATCAAGTCATTTTACTAGTAATCTCTCTTTCTTTGTTTTTTTTTTTGGGCGGGGCGGGGGGGGGGGGGGGGTGTAGGATGGAGTACTTATACATTACGAGTATAAACATAGCCAAAAAGATCAAAACGAAGAACATCCTAAAATGCCTGAGGCACATCAGCCATCTAAGTCAATACAACCCCTCTAGTGTGCTCAACCGTAAAAGAGACCATCCAGTCGGCTACACTATTGGCCTCATGGTAGACATGCCGGATCTTGACCAAGGAGCATCCTTGGTTAAGTTGCCAAGTATCACTAAGGAGGGGGTGGACAACACTAACTCTTTGTTGCTTCCAGAATCAATCAATAACTGTAGTTGAATCACCCTCCACATCCAGCCTCTTTGACTATAGCTACATCTCACAAATGATATATGAGCCTAGGCTGCCCGTAACACCACTACAGGAATGATACTATCAAGGGGTGACATCCACCAGTTGCCACTAGTCTAGAGTTAGGACCATGGATGATGAAGCCTATACCACCTCTAAAGCCTCTCATAATACCATTGAAGTTGACCTTAAGAAAACTTGGGGTTGGAGGCTCTCAAGTAAGTAACATTACATGGGTCACCATCTAAGCGGACGGTGAGTCCCACGTGTTCCAAGTAACCAAGGTCAAGTCTATCAATAACACATCAATCCATAACCTCCTTAGCCTACACCAACACCCTCTTTAGGGTAAATCTCATTGACTGCCAAGATCTCTTAAAGGTGCCCCTATTCCTAGCAAGCCAAAGATGATAAGCGATGTACGCCACTCTAAACCCCAATCCCCTTGATTAGTCACTCTGCAAGCTACGCTAAAGCCCAAAAAAATTGAACTGGCTCAATAGAGGCACTCGCCACCTAGTAGAGTCCAGCCTATGAGGACTGGTATGGTACTCTCAAGCCTTGAGAGGCCATAGAAAGAGCCAAGGTATTGACTCCAGGAGACTAGGATGGATGCGAGTCTTAGGGCTAGGATGGGAGTTATCCTAGGTAAAGACAACGTGTAGCCCTGCACGAGCTCGAGATTTATGTGTGAGAACCTTGAGGGGGCTTGATAGGTGCTCCAGAGACCTATGACATAAGGTGGAGTAAAGGACCAAAATCAAGAAAAAGAATCAACCAAGATAGGAGTTGGCACACAGGCAGGCTGGCTTGGATACACAGTCGAGCTGGCTCGGGCTGATATCGAGCCAGCTCGAGGCACAGTCGAGCTGGCTATCTCAGGCAGATAGAAGATAGAGTTCCAACAAGATGTAAATGAGCTAGCTCGACTTTTGAGAGAGCCAGCTCGATGGTGGCGTACAGAACAAACGAAATTTTTTGTTTGGTCTAAAATAGGATTTTATTCTAGGGGTCTTAAGGTCTGAATTAATAAGGTCTTAAGGGGGCTAATTCATGTATGGATCGGCTTTAGATCCAGAAGATGAGAGCATATGAGACATATGTACATAGACTCGGTGAGTACTTTTATGTATTGAGTTAGCCTATGAGAGTTTTTCAGCTAGAATTGGATTTACTAGAATTTATGTGGTGTAACAAAAATCCTAGAATATACAAACCCAGGCATTGTAACTTTTACAATAAGTGAAATCAATATATAGCTTTTCTTCCTAACTCTCTTCTCTCTTTTCTTTCTGGTTCCAATGCCAAGCCTTAGGGGCCACCATCATCTACTTCATTCTTTTTTCAGATTTCTGGATTAACACTCAGATTTGCACAAGAGATTGAATCTATGACTATAGTTTCAAGCAGCCGTAGGATAATAATTGGTATCAAAGCAATACCGATTATCCTAATAGCTTAGTATCAGAGCTTGATTGAGCGTGAAAAAGAAGAAGATTAGGTTTCAATGGAGATCAGTAGTGAGGTTCAAATCTAAGATTTTTCTCTAGGCTTCGTAAGGAAGGAAGAGATCTAAGGGCTGCTATCCACCATCCCTAGTCAAGATACTTTTTTATATCTATCTGTTAGCTATTTTTGATTAAGTTCGATCATGAAGAATAATGGGTTGAAGGTAGGATTTGAAAAATTTGATGAAAAAAAAGTTTCATGATGTGAATGTTTAGGATGGAGGATCTACTAGTTTAGATGGGACTGGATTTGACCTTGAAAGATAGGCCAAAGGAGATCATAGACAAGGTATGGATGTTCTTGGAGAAAAGGCATATGCCACTATTAGAGCTTGTCTGGTAGATGAGGAGCTGTATAGCATGTTGGAAGAGAGGACACCCTATGATCGAGATTACGTCAGTTATACAAGGAGAAGAACATGTGCAACAAGTTGATGCTAAAAAAGTAACTGTATAGCCTTCGGATGCAAGAGGGCGAGAATGTTGTAGAGCATATTTAGCGATTTGACCGGATGAGCATGGATTTGCTCAATATTGGGATGAATCTAGAAGAGAAGGATAAGAATTTATTACTGTTATATTTGCTACCTGAGAGCTTCGATCTATTGATGATAATGTTACTATATGATAAGGAGACACTGGTGTACGAGGATATCGTATCAGTGTTAAAATCCAACGACCAGCAGCAATGGATGACAAAGAAAGAGATCTTTCAGGAGGATCTTATGATTTCAGAGAGGCTAAGAAAAGGAAAGAAGAAAGATGAGTAGAGGAGCAACAAGGGATCCAAGAAGTGCTTCAAATGTGGTGAAGCAGGGTACTTTAAGTAAGAATGTCCACTTTAAAAGAAGTGGAAGGAAAGAGAAAAGTCTAATTTCATCGATTTAGTTGTTGAAAGTGAAAAATCGGATGAACTCTTGGTAGTTTCGGAGGAGTCCATGGGGTGTGGTGTATCTGAGATAGCTTCAGAGGGGTCCATAGAGTGCTGAGGATCCGAAAGGACAGCGATAGTGTCCGAGATAAAGTGGTAGGCTCAGCAATGCAGCGTTGAGTGGTTAGTTTCGAGGAACTCAATTACAGAGTCAGCTTCTACAGCATCAAAAAAAATAATTTTAAATGGAACACCAGGCAGAGATGGCTTCACTAGTGGAGATGTGATACGAGTTCAGAGCGGAGGAATGCGGAAGGACCAATATCCTAGAATCAATACCAGAGATGCATAGTTTTAGGTGGAGCAACACGTGTGGGAGGATAGGCAAAGTTTTGAGTGAAGAAAAATTCTGATTTTCTGAATCAGGTTCGTTCAAATCTGATCAAATCAAGAGATATATTTCAAAAAAAAAAATTTGATCTAAATCAGATCTAAGATATTTCAGATCTGATTATTATTATTTTAGAAATTAAAATAAAATTAGATAAATTAAATCAAATTTAATTTATCTTGAAGTGAGAAATCCTATTATCCGTTGATGATCCTGTAAGCAGCGGAAGGTTCTGGATCAAGCCACGCAAGTGCTTGGCCTCTACCGATATCCACTCAGACTGGATCTGAAGATCCTCTTCTTCTCTATCACATCTTCAAAAATTAGATCTGGATCTAATCTGAAGGATCTTCAAAACTTTTTTTGAAGATCAGCAGTCGTCCTTTGCAGCAACGCAGCCTTCTGGCTTTCACTCGCCTTTCTTTGATCTGGATCGCACCAACCAAGAATCCAAACACTTTGGACATGGAGAGAAGAGGGAGAAGGTGGGTTTGGCATGGAGGAAGAGGAGAGAGGCAGCCTTGGGGCATGGAGAATTGTCATTCAATCTTCATCATAATCTGAGTTGGGCGCAGGGTCATATTTATAGACTGTCTGTGATCCAACTCCTCTTCTTCCCAACCAATCACAATTTTTTGTGAAATAAGATCTAAATCTGATTGGTGGGAATAGAGTCTCCTGGATTCCTTCTTAGAGGGTGCCTAAGATCAATCAAAGTTGGTTCTTAGGAGAACTCTAATCGGAATCCAAAAAGGAGATGGAGTCCCTGTCCAACACGAACTCCTGGGCGCCTTCAGCTTCGGCACATGCCAAGGGTGGTGTGCGCCCTCTTCCTTGCCAGGTTCTGGCAAGGGGACAGGCCCCCACCAGCTCTCCAATAGGTGAGTGACACATGGACAGAAGTCAAAGTGTCAATGGTCAACATTTGACCAATCAAAGGTAGACTTTTGACCAAAGTCAAAGAACAAGAAATGGTAGGTGACCAAAAATGGCAGGTAATGTCTTACAAAATAAGACAACCTTTTCTGACTTGGACAACCTCCAGTCAGACCATATGAAGGCCTCTGATTGAGCACAAACTCCTTTGGCTCAGATCAGGACAACTTATTTATGATAGTAAAAGAAGAACGTTAGGTTCAATCGAGTGCTAGCACGATTTCCTTGAACCTAATTGAATCTCATTCAGATCAATTGAACTAGATCAGTTCAATTGATGATCACCAGATTCAAACCCTTGTTTGTGTGACCCAGTTAGGTTCAGTTCTGTATGGTAATGGGATATGTCATGATCTCTATCATCGACATCATCGAAACTCCTTTCGATGGATCAGAACTCTTCTGATTCGAACAGCTAGAATGATCGATCATCTAAATCATTCTAATTGCTCCCAAAATCCACCAGTGACACCTAGCAGTATATGGTGGCAACCCATCAGAGCTGAATGCGAACCTCTTGGTGCAGCTACCTGTGTGATTAAGTTCTTCTATCTTGAGCCCCGATCAGATTAGGGTTAAGGTGAACTCGTCAAACCCTAGTCTCTGTCATATGATGTAATCATTCGATTCGAGTCCAATGTGAAAATCTAAATAGAAACTCTTTCTATTATTTCACTCTGCCATGGCCATGGACTTCTGGACTTGATTCTCATGATCATCATAGGGCTGCTCCTCTACCACCGAGGTAGATAGATTCCATCTTGATGCAATCCAGTTCCTACAATGAACATGCTATAGCCAACATACACCTCAGGGTTCCATATGGCTAGGAGACCGAGTAATGGTGTAGTCAAACTATAACACCCTCAAGGTGAACTGCCGATGCATCTCAGGTCAAAGAACCAGACACACTACTGCAGCATCGAGTCAGTCATTGACGAGAAGGTAGACTCCCTAATGACTACTCGAGGTGGTCACGCTCAGTGCCCTCGTTCTCTAACGAGTACCTGTACTCTCGCTCCGGTGTCTCCACACCGTAGACTCAAGACTCATCTACTAAAGAGAAGCGATTGTACACCAACCTTCCGGATCAATCACCATCCTCGTGATGATCCTATGGTCGGGAGCATTTTATGAGTTAATAATGATTATTCATGTCTTAAATTTTCAACTCTTGAAAATATGAATTATCATTACCATTAACTCAAAGGATGTATCACAGACACTAAATACACATATGTGATAGAAAATAACCCATTTTATTGATTATAGTCAAAATTATAATTTTGCCCCTAGAAGTGTATTACAAGTGTCAGCCAATTCTGGCTTCTAGGGCACATATATCTAACAATCTCCCACTTGTCCTAAAGCCAATTGGCTACAAGTCTAAGTCCCATCTTCTCAAGGTGGGCTTCGATCTTCTGCTGGCCCAACGGCTTTGTAAGTGGGTCTGCCACATTATCTGTGGAGTTGACTCTCTTGACCTCGAACGTAACCCTTTCTCGAAGGTAATCGCGGATGAGGTGGTATCGCCGCTCAATGTGCTTGGATTTCTGGTGAGACCTCGGCTCCTTAGCAAGGGCTATGGCGCCATTGTTGTCGCAGTATAGAGGAATGGCATCTGATGGCATTACTCCAATTTCTGCAGCAAACTTCTTGTACCAGAATGCTTCCTTTGCAGCCTCTGATGCAGCGATATATTCTGCTTCCATGGTGGAATCTGCTATCACAGTTTGCTTGGAACTCTTCCAGCTGACAGCACCACCATTGCACACAAACAGACTCCCAGATGTCGACTTTCGATCATCTATATCGGACATGAAATCCGAGTCTGTGTATCCCTGAACTTGGAGTTCTCCATTACCAAAGACCAACATCATATCCTTAGTTCTTCTCAAGTACTTAAGGATACATTTCACAGAAGTCCAGTGTTCTTCACCTGGATTTGACTGATATCTGCTTGTGACACTCACAGCATGGGCTATATCAGGTCGTGTACATAGCATGGCATACATGAGGCTCCCTATTGCAGAAGCATAAGGGATCTTGCTCATGCGTTCTATTTCCTCAGGTGTGCTGGGGCACATCTTCTTGGAAAGATGAATACCATGTCTGAAGGGTATTAATCCCCTCTTAGAGTTTTCCATACTAAACCTCTTTAGTACTTTCCTCTATGTACATCTTCTGTGAAAGTCCTAGCATCCTATTCGGTCTATCCCTATAGACCTTAATTCCTAGAATAAAGGATGCTTCACCTAGGTCTTTCATGGAGAATTCCTTGGACAACCACATTTTGACTGATGTCAACATGGGAATATCATTCCCAATAAGGAGGATGTCATCCACGTACAATACGAGGAAGACAACAGCGCTCCCACTGACCCTTTTGAAAACACATGGTTCCTCTTCATTTTTGATGAAACCAAACTTTTTGATCACATCATTGAAACGAGTGTTCCAGCTCCGAGATGCTTGCTTAAGTCCATATATGGACCTTTGCAGCTTGCAAACCTTGTGATCAGTATCACTGGATGTGAAACCTAGCGGCTGTTCCATATAGATATCTTCCTCAAGATATCCATTTAAGAATGCCATTTTCACGTCCATTTGCCATATTTCATAATCGAAATAGGCTGCAATGGCAAGCAATGTGCGGATGGATTTTAGCATAGCCACTGGGGAAAAGGTATCCTGATAGTCAATGCCTTCGCGTTGACTATAACCTTTTGCCACTAGTCTAGCCTTGAATGTCTCCACATTCCCATCTGCACCAATCTTTCTCTTGAAGATCCATTTACACCCAATAGGTACTATACCTTCTGGTGGATCTACCAAGGTCCAGACTTGGTTTGAGTGCATCGAGTCAATTTCTGACTGCATTGCCTCAGCCATTTCTCGGAGTCGATATCTGATATCGCCTCGTTGTAGGTTTTGGGATCATCACCATGAGCACCATTACCTATGAGGAACATTTCCTCTACTTCCTCTGAAATAATACCTAAGTATCTTTCAGGGGGACGGAAAACTCTTTCCGATCTACGAGGTGGAGGAGGTAGTGTTCTTATTGGCTCAACCTGATTTGGTTCCACTTGGTCCTTAGCTCGTTCTGTACTTGTGAGACTTTCTCATCAAGCTTAATCTATTTTCCAATGCCGCTGTCTTGAATAAACTATTTTTCAAGAAAGATGGCATGTCGACTCACAATCACATTGTGGTCTTCTGGAATGTAGAAATAGTATCCTAATGACTCTTTAGGATATCCTATGAATCGAGCTCTAAAGGACCTAAACTCTAACTTGTCCGCTTGTTGTCTTTTGACATGAGCCGGACAACCCCAAATTCTGAGATGACTCAGACTTGGTTTCTTACCGTGCCATATCTCATACGGTGTGGTAGGAACGGTTTTAGAGGGAACCCTATTCAGTAGATAGATTGAAGTTAACAATGAATGTCCCCAAAGAAAATCAGGGAGGTCTGTGAAGCTCATCATGGATCGAACCATATCCAATAGAGTCCGATTTCTCCATTCTGAAACCCCGTTGAGTTGAGGTGTTCCTGGTGGAGTCCATTGAGAGACTATGCCATTTTCCTTAAGATAGTCTAGGAATTCCCGGCTAAGGTATTCACCTCCTCGATCTGATCGAAGAACCTTAATGGGTTTTTCCAGTTTGTTTTTCTACTTCATGTCTGAATTCTTTGAACTTTTCAAAAGCTTCAGACTTGTGTCTCATAAGATACACATACCCATACCTAGACAGATCATCGGTAAAGGTAATGAAGTAGACAAAATTGCCTCTAGCCGGCACATCAAATGGGCCGCACACATCAGTATGTACTAGGGCAAGGAGATCTGTGGCCCTCTCCCCATGTCCAACAAAAGGGAGTTTAGTCATTTTGCCTTGAAGACAAGATTCACAAGTTGGATATGACTCGAAAAGTCAATGGACTCAATAGCCCATTTTTCTCCAATTTGTTGAATCCTATCTTCTGCTATATGACCTAATCTCAGGTGCCATAGATATCTGTCGTTTGGACTATCCCTAGGTCGTTTGGCATTCACGTTTTGCTCGATAGTTAGAAATAGGTACATCAATATGTAGCTGATAAAGACCATTAATAAGGAAACCATTTGCAATTTTATTTCTTTCATAAAGAATGTTACAATGGTCCTTAAAGAAGGTGATCACATAACCTTCTTGTGCTAAGCATGAAACAGAAATCAAATTCCTGCTAGCTGCAGGCACATAATAACAGTCTTTCAAAACTAAGTCTAAACCAGATGGTAATCGAAGAGGGTATGTTCCCACGGCTACTGCAGCAACTCTTGCTCCATTACCGATGCGTAGGATCATGTCTCCATCCCTCAGCCTCCTGCTATCCTCAAGACCCTGCATAGAAGTGCACAGATGAGCACTAGAACCAGAGTCAAGCACCCAACTGGATGCAGAAGAAACCGTAAGGTTAGACTCAATAACGAGCATACCTCCAGAAGGACCTTCCTTCTTGTTCTTCAGGGTGGCCAGGTAAGTAGGGCAGTTCCGCTTCCAATGGCCGTCGCTGTTGCAATGGAAACACTTTCCTTTGACCATCGGCCTTTTTCTTCGGTTCTGCCTTCTTCTTCTTTGATCCTTCCACCTTTTGCTTTTTCACAGACTTCTTTTTCTTTCCATAAGACTTTCTTTTGGAAGAAGTCCGTTCCATAGCAAGAACTGAGCCTTTAGAACCTTTCATAGAAAGCTCAGCGGTAACCAGCATATTCACTAATTCGGCCAAGGAATTTTGAAGTTTATGCATGTGGTAATTCATGATGAATTGCCCATATGCATCAGTCAAGGATTGCAGAATAATATCGTTCTGCAGATCCAAGTCCAACTTCACACCGAGCTTCTCAAGCTCTTCCATGTCCTTGATCATTGTCAGACAGTGATCTTGGACTGACTGCCCATCACGCATCTTAGCCTTAAAAAGTCATTTCGTGACTTGATATTTGGCTGCGCGACTCTGTTCACCAAACATCTCCTGCAGGTGAGCCAACATTTGGCGAGCAGTCCCGATATCTTCATGTTGGCGCTGGAGCTCATCAGACATCGAGCCCAACATGTAATATCTGGCCTTATTATCTTCGTCTAATCCATTTTTCCAGAGACGCTCTCTGTTCAGTGGATGGACGGGCTGGTAAGGTGGGAGGGTCCTGGTCCAAAACATGGGTTAACTTCTCGAAACCCAAAACTAATTTTGTAGTTCCTGAGCCAATCTTTATAATTGGGTCCAGTCAGTCTATGTGTGTCCAGGATACGTGCCAATGGGTTGGACGCAGACATTTTTCCTGTAGAGAGTCAAAGATTCTAGTTAGATACTGTAATTTTGACTTGACCAATTTGTTTAGGAAATTTTATTTTTAAACAAATTAGCTCCCACTATTTTCTCGGATCCCTACACTCCCTCTGTAGAGATGCAAAAATCTCCATGATTAATGATTTCTAGTGGGTGGTGCGGTCTCACCAACTGACTCATCACCTCACCTAACAGTTATTGGTGATGGGTTAGCCAATGAGTGAACAACTCTTGTTCAATGATTCTCTAATCATGGTGCACCCAAACTTGGTCTCTAATTCATGAATCTCACCGTATCCGAAATATTGATCCACTCCTTAGTTAAGTCAGACCCACCATTTGCATAGACTGGGTTCCTAATTGAGTCTCTCACCGTATCCAAAATATTGAGCCCAACTCATCCTCCAGCCCATAGCATCCAATGCCTAATAGACATGGTTGCATCTTCCCGGTGCAACTGAGCCACTGTATCCAGCCGAGAACAATCAACCCCGGGAAGGGCCCGCACATCTACAATGGTGGAAGACCTCAGACTTAATCTTTTCTTAGGGAGAATTGATTCAGGTCTCATTAAACTAGACTTGGCTTAGTCATAACAATTATGACTAACCTAGTGGCATGGGTTAGCTCGGATTATTGACCACCTCAGATCAGAACTGTGTCAACAGATATGGCCAGGTAAGTGAGACCGGTGGAAGGAATATGCCATTAACTCGTACAAGAACGCATTCAGGTCGAGTAGCTTCCAATTAAAAACCAGTCGGTCGTATGTGCCAAACTTACCTTAGACACCAAATTGTTGAGTCAGAACCAATTGGGTTAGCCTACAATCCAGACTCTAACCTCTGAGCCTAATTAGGTCTTGCTTGATCGTGACTCGATCTTGACCCAGACTTAATCCTATTAGGCTGGTCAATTTAAGCATTGTTGATCCCATCTAACCAACTCTTGATTCGGTTTGATCAACCGCTTAGACCTAATTGAGCTACCCAAGCCCGAACCCAGTATTATGAATATGTCTTAGATCTGAAATTCTCAATTTTAGACCTAATTAATATTCCATAAACTTAATTCTTAATTAAGTAGGGTTCATAAACAAAATATGCACAATAAATCCTAGGGTTTCAGGATCTAGGGTTTTGCAGAAAGTAAGTTTTGGGTTTCTGATTAAGGACGAACACGCAGCACCCCTACACATCATAAGAACACCCCATCGAATGGAAAGAGAGGGCCTTTAAACCCTTCTTCGTTCTTATGACCGGACGGCCAAGAGGAACGCCTTAATCAGGAACATGCAATACTACAAAATAGTTTTAGATCTATATCATATATCTCATATACAAATTAGATCTAATCATGGCATATTTTGCATACATCTCATGTATCAAATCATGCATATTTTCAGATCTAAATTATCTCATAATAATCTAAAAAATTAGATTTAAATTGATCTAATCAAAATAAATTCTAATCTAGACAATTATGTAGAACTATTCTACAACTAGTCTAGACATGCATCAATCATATCTCATATGATATTTAAAATTAAATAATTTTTATTTGCTATTTTTTAGATGTTATTATAACACTTATAATATCAAAAAATAGTAAATAAAAGATCTAAAATATGATTTAATCAGATTAAATCAAAAACATGCAAGACTATTCTATAGAACTATTCTATTCTAGAACTAGTCATGCATATCTTCTAATCTTAGATCCAAATCATTTAATTTTAATTTTTTCTGATTTCAGATCTGATCACATCTCATGTGACATCTAAAATCACTTATTTTCTAATTAAAATAAATTTAAAATCAGATCTAAATAATTTTAGAACCATGGCTCTGATACCAGTTGAAGGGAAATCCTGATTTCCCGGTCCAGGTTCGTTCAGATCTGATCAGATCAAGAGATATATTTCAAAAATTTTGATTCTTGATCAGATCTTGATATTTTTAGATCTAATTCTTATTATTTTAATAAATAAAATAAAATTAAGATAAATTAAATCAAATTTAATTTACCTGATTTGGGTAATCCTATTACCCTGTTGATGATCCTGTATTGCAGCGGAAGGTTCTGGATCTAGCCACGCAAGCGCCTGGCCTCTACCGGTATCCACTCAGGGTTGGATCTGGAGATCCTCTTCTTCTCTATCACATCCTCCAAAAATTAGATCTGGATCTGATCTGGAGGATCTTCAAAACTCTTTTGAAGATCAGCAGTCGTCCTTTGCAGCAGCGCAGCCTTCTTGCTTTTGATCGCCTTTCTTTTGATCTGAATCGCACCAACCAAGAATCCAAAACTTTTGGACGTGGAGAGGAGAGGGAGAAGGTGGGTTTGGCATGGAGGAAGGAGGGGAGAGGCAGCCTTGGGGCATGGGGAAATTATGATTCAATCTTTCATCATTGAGTTGGGCGCAGGGTCTTATTTATAGACTAAGCTGTGATCCAACTCCTCTTCTTCCCAACCAATCACAACCCTTTGTGAAATCAGATCTAAATCTGATTGGTGGGAATAGAGTCCCCTGGATTCCTCCTTAGAGGGTGCCTAAGACCAGTCAAAGTTGGTTCTTAGGAGAACTCTAATTGGAATCCAAAAAGGAGATGGAGTCCTTGTCCAACAAGGACTCCTAGGCGCCTCCAACTTGGGCACACGCCAAGGGTGGCGTGCGCCCTTCTCCTTGCCAGGTTCTGGCAGGGGGACAGGCCCCCACCAGCTCTCCAATAGGTGCATGACATGTGGTCAAAAGTCAAAGTGTCAATGGTCAACATTTGACCAGTCAAAGGTAGACTTTTGACCAAAGTCAAAGAACAAGAAATGGCAGGTGACCAAAAATGGCAGGTAATGTCTTACAAAATAAGACAACCTTTTCTGACTTGGACAACCTCCAGTCAGACCATATGAAGGCCTCTGATTGAGCACAAACTCCTTTGGCTCAGTCAGGACAACTTATTTATGATAGTAAAAGAAGAACGTTAGGTTCAATCGAGTGCTAGCACGATTTTCCTTGAACCTAATTGAATCTCATTCAGATCAATTGAACTAGATCAGTTCAATTGATGATCACCAGATTCAAACCCTTGTTTGTGTGACCCAGTTAGGTTCAGTTCTGTATGGTAATGGGATATGTCATGATCTCTATCATCGACATCATCGAAACTCCTTTCGATGGATCAGAACTCTTCTGATTCGAACAGCTAGAATGATCGATCATCTAAATCATTCTAATTGCTCCCAAAATCCACCAGTGACACCTAGCAGTATATGGTGGCAACCCATCAGAGCTGAATGCGAACCTCTTGGTGCAGCTACCTGTGTGATTAAGTTCTTCTATCTTGAGCCCCGATCAGATTAGGGTTAAGGTGAACTCGTCAAACCCTAGTCTCTGTCATATGATGTAATCATTCGATTCGAGTCCAATGTGAAAATCTAAATAGAAACTCTTTCTATTATTTCACTCTGCCATGGCCATGGACTTCTGGACTTGATTCTCATGATCATCATAGGGCTGCTCCTCTACCACCGAGGTAGAGAGATTCCATCTTGATGCCATCCAGTTCCTACAATGAACATGCTATAGCCAACATACACCTCAGGGTTCCATATGGCTAGGAGACCGAGTAATGGTGTAGTCAAACTATAACACCCTCAAGGTGAACTGCCGATGCATCTCAGGTCAAAGAACCAGACACACTACTGCAGCATCGAGTCAGTCATTGACGAGAAGGTAGACTTCCTAATGACTACTCGAGGTGGTCACGCTCAGTGCCCTCGTTCTCTAACGAGTACCTGTACTCTCGCTCCGGTGTCTCCACACCGTAGACTCAAGACTCATCTACTAAAGAGAAGCGATTGTACACCAACCTTTCCGGATCAATCACCATCCTCGTGATGATCCTATGGTCGGGAGCATTTTATGAGTTAATAATGATTATTCATGTCTTAAATTTTCAACTCTTGAAAATATGAATTATCATTACCATTAACTCAAAGGATGTATCATAGATACTAAATACACATATGTGATAGAAAATAATCTATTTTATTTATTATAATCAAAATTATAATTTTGTCCTTAGAAGTGTATTACAAGTGTCAGCCAATTCTGGCTTCTAGGGCACATATATCTAACACTGAGCAGACCATGATATGCTGGGCCTATAAAATCTAGATTCTCCACGGGATAGGTGGTAGCTGAAGCGGCCTACAATCTATAATGGTGCATAGGAGCAAGCCAAGATCTTCAATAATGGAGGCGATCATCCCGAAAGCCTTAAAAAAAGTTCAGCAGCTGAAGAAGGATGGCAATGGCAAGGTGTGCATAAAGAGCTATCAGGATTTGCAATGATAGTGGGATCATATAGAAAAATATTGCTAGATGTGCCAAGGCTTGGACGCACCAAGATAAAAATTATGAGGATTGGTGTGGTACTCCCATGTTTTGAGAAGCCACAAGAGGAGCTAGGGTGTTGGCTCCAGAAGACTAGGACGGATGTGAGTCCTAGGGCTAGGATAGGAGTTGTACTAGATGAAGATGGCATGTAGCCCTGCACGGGCTCGAGGTTCAAGTATGAGGATCTTGAGGAGGCTTGGTAGGTGCTCTGAAGACCTAGAACATAAGATAGAGCAAAGGACTAAAGCCAAGAAAAAGAATTAGCCGAGATAGAGGCTGGCACACAGGCATGCTGGCTCGAATACATAGCCGAGTCGGCTATCTCAGGCAAGTAGAAGATAGAGTTTGGGCAAGATGCAGACGAGCCAGCTCGACTTTTGAGAGAGCGACTCGATGGTGGCGTACAGAATATATGGGATTTTCTATTTGATCTAGAATAGGATTTTATTCTATGAGTCTTAAGGCCTAGACCAAAAAGGTCTTAAGAAAGCTAATTTATGTATGAGTCAGGTTTAGATCCAGAGGATGAGAGCATGTGAGACATATGTACATGGGCTCGGTGAGTGCTTTCATGTATTGGATTAGCCTAGAAAAGTTTTTCAGTTGGGGTTGGATTTATTAGGGTTTTTGTGGTGTAACAAAAATCCTAGGATATATAACCCAAGCTTTGTAACTTTTACAATAAGTGGAACTAATATACAGCTTTTCTTCCTAACTCTCTTCTTTCTTTTTTCTTTGATTCCAATGCCAAGCCCTAGGTGCCGCTATCATCTACTTCATTCTTCTTTTAGATTTCTGGATTAACACCTAGATTTGCACAAGAGATCGAACCAACAACTGTGGTTCCGAGCAGCCATAGGATAACAATTGGTATCAGAGTAGTACTGATTGTCCCAACACTACCAAAGTCCATATATGCTGGGCACTAGGGCATAGAAACAAGACGTGGTCCACAATCTCATTATCCCTATAGCCACTTGGGTAAGACAAAGGAATGTCCATACCCTTAGCATGCAAAATTGCCTTGGTCGGAAGTTGATGCCAGGACACCTTCCATATAAAGAGCTAGACCCTCGGGTGGACATGGAGCCTCTAGATCCACTCTCCATGCATCTCCTTGACTGTCCCTCTCTTGAACACCTTGTAGACATCTCTTGTCATAGCCCTTGATGTGCAAGCAAAGCTCCGTACTCTAACGTTCAAACTACCGAAGATAGGGACAGCAGTGGCCAATACTCTCTCTACAAGTATTAGCCCAAAGAGCTGAAAAACCACATCAACCTACCAACCATCCCCATGGCTGGAGGAGATCCACTACCTGCATCGAGTTTGAAGTCTCCATACTGATGCAAGTTGTTAGGCAATGATCCACCAACATATCAGCAATCCAAGGATAATGAGTAAGGTCGACATCCTGCCATCCCCTATAATCCATCTAACATGATCACGAACCACCTGAGCCCACAAATAGATCTCCTTTCATATAAATGAGTCCCTTCGACTAGCTTAGGTGTTAGTGTCAGCACTCAAAGAGCCATACCTAGCTCTGATCACCACACTCCAAATGCAGGTTGGCTGAAGTAGGAGTCTAGCTACATGCCAAACAATCAAGGCCTTACATCTCGCCGCAAGGGACTGAATGCCCAATTCTTCTTCTCCAATCAGCTGGCAGACTACATCCCTTACCAGAAGGTAAACTCCCCCACCATCCTACTGTGATCCCCATAGAAAGTACCTAACTACTGCTTGATCTTCACCACCACAGCTTTCGAAATGATAGTGTTGGACGTCATATAGACAGGGACCAAGCTAAGCATCGATCTAACCAGAGTGATCATATCCATCATGGATAAGCATCTGACCTACTAATCTCCAAACATCTCTGGATGGACTCCTCCAACCTAGAGTAATCTGCTCTTCAAGGTCTCCATCTTGTGATGGGCAATCCCAAGTAGTGACAGACTCCTATCTGCTCAACAATCCCTAGCCGCACCCTGATAGCCTGCCTCAGCTAGACCTTAGTCTTCAGACTAAAGTATAGGACTGATTTGAGAAGATTTACCTTCTGCCCCATAGCACTACAATATCTCTCTAGAATTCTTCTAAAGGAGTTGGCATTCTGGACAAATGCCCAACCTATCAAAAGGCAATCATCTACAAACAAAAGGTGTGAGATTGACCTAACTCCTAGGATAGGCACATAGGGATCCTAGGTTTGCTCCAAGGTGGCTTCCTGCAAGGCCCTAGATAGAGCATCTATGCATAGAATAAAGAGGTATAGAGATTAATAACTACCTTGATGCAGGCCCATTGTATACTAAAAATACTCCATCAAGATGCTATTAACCAGTATGGCAAAAGATGGAGATCCCACACAGCCCATGATCCATCTAATCTAGTACGAGTGGAAGTCAAAGCTCTCCAAAGTGTGAATAAGAAACTGCCAAATCATCCTATCATACACTCTCTCTCTATATCAAGCTTATTGGCTATTAGGCATCGCCAGGCCGGAGCTTTGTGGAGATTATGCCAAAACTCATGTGGAAATCAGCACATTGTCCGAAATACTCCATCCACTCACAAAGGCTCCCTACTTAGTACTAATCAATTGAGGGAGGATGAGCTTCAGTCTTCCAACTATGATCTTCACACAGATCTTATGCAGGATGGTGCATAGGCTTATGGGCCTAAAGTGACTCAACTAAGAAGCATTCTATCTTTTAAGAATAAGAGCAATGAAGGTCCACTTCTACACCTTTGGCATCGACCCAAATGCGAAGAAGAGCTAGATAGCCTCAGTCACCTCCTCCCACACAATCGCCTAATATCGCCTAAAGAAGAGTAGTGGGAAACTATTTGGACCAGGTGCCTTATCCTCTACCATGGAATACATGGCCTTCTCGACCTCCTCTATAAGGATCAAACATGTCAAAACATCATTCTCTTAGGCCAAAACCCTGTTAGCCAAAATAGGAAGAGCCTCGACCTAGTCGGTCAGTCCATTGCCCTCGAAAGAAGTGGAGAATCTTCTATCTAATCTCCTTCTTGCCTTTAATCTAGTGTAAAAGGCATTTTGATATAGCATTAACTTTATCTTTCAACATAAAGAATATTTCTTTCTTCTCCACCTTTAATGGTTTCATATCATAATTACTATTTAACTTTTTGCTTGAATTTTCTCAATTATATACACTGCATCACAATAATTAGAAGGTCCTATGGTTTTTATTTCTTTCAACATTATTAGACCTAAAAGTGTAAGTGAACATAATGAGCTTAAACTTGTGTGCATTACAAATACTTTGTGTTGCCCAAAAGAACAACCCAAGAGGAGGGAGTGAATTGGATTTTTCAAAAAAAATTTCAGATTAGTGAGTGTATGTGCATAATAAATTATTTATGTGCTAAAAATATAGTGATTAAATGAGAAAAAAATAATTAGAGCTAATAAAAAGAATTATATACACAAAACTATAAAGTTTTTATAGTAGTTCTGTGTCAAATCCAATACTTCCGTCCACTCCTCAAGCACTCCATTTGAGAATTCTACTATAATCTCCAAGATTACAGCAAGATCATTTTTTCTGTGCTCACAATCTAAACCCAATTGATTTTATGAGCTAACCAACCAAAATTTAATCCCAAGCCACTTCTAGGCTTGTACAAATATAATTCAAGACTTGGATGAGCCTATACCCCAAGTTTCAATTCTTTTGAAATTTGAAATATAAAAATTTGAAAGTGCAAAAATTTAAATACAAACAAACTTCTTGAAAAGCTAATTTGAAGCTTTGATGCACAAGCTTAATTATTAGAGAGCTTTTATAATGAATGCTCCCTTTCTTCACTTGAAAATGCCTTGATTGCATAGTTGGTTGAGTGGTTGAATAGCAATGAAAGCTTGTTAAGGCTCACTAGCTAGTTGGACTGCATAGAATTTTGAATGTAAGCTAATATATTTTCCTCTTTTATTCTTATTCCTTGAGTTTCCTTCCTTTAATATGGTCTTAGGAGTCTTCTAATCCAAGTTAGGAATACCAAAAATGGATTTATAGCCATTGGAATACCAGAAAAAGCCATATAGAGTATTCTACATAAAATCTAGACAATTCTGAAAACTAACCATTAGAGCTATCAGAAATCCAGGAGTCAACTTTTCAGAGCCTTGAGTCAACTTTAGTCATAGAGCAAAAAATCTAATGTCCTGTATTTTCTATGCTATGCCAATTTTGCATGCTGGAGTTGACTTCTAAATTTCGTGAGTTGACTCCAGTCGTAGGATGAAATATTCATCGTTATGTTCTTGAACCGATGCCCTGCTGAGACATGAGTCGACTTCTGCTTTTCTTGAGTCGACTCCCCAAATATGCTAGTTCCTGAAGCATATCAGATACCTAGGAGTCGGCTCCTGCTTTGCTTGAGTCGACTTCAGTGATAGGATTTAAAGAGTTATCTTTTATTTTTGAATTTTAGGCATGTCTGAGTCCTTAAGTCGGCTCCTACTAATCTGGGATCGACTCCTGATCTATATCAAGTGCTGAAATCATGCTGGATTTAATTTTAAACTTTCTTAGAGTTGGTTCATGACCTAGTACTCTTTGAAAAATATTTGGCTTGATCTCTTTTGCTCTTCTTTCTTGGTTCTTTCAATCAAAAATATGGAGCATCATTGAGATGGTTTTCTATCTTTCTGAACTTTGTCTTAAACACTCCAACCAAATTATTAGTATCAAAGATAAACTTAATTTTTTTGTTATTCATAAAAATCATACCTAGGATCAACATTCTCCTCTTTTTTGATGATGACAAAATCTTTGAGTTCATGCATAACATTTGCAATTTCAAAAAGGCATTCAAGGTTAAGAGAGCAGCATTCCATATTTATAACTTAAGGTGGCCATTGCAAATTCAGATTATACACAAGTTCATCCATTCTTTTTGATAATTTATCATTTTAATTATAATAATCCTCTCCCTTTCTATTTGTTAAAAGTAAAATATGCCATCAATTAAGAAGTTTCAGAATTTTATGATATGTGCCATTTTGTGTCAAATTTTCAGAATGTTAAAGTATGTGTCACATTTTCAAAATTTTTAAAATTTGTGTCATTTGTTGCATTTATTTTCTTTTTCTTGTTACTTTTTATTTGTGTCCTCCTCCTTTTTTTTATACTTATCTTTTTCTCCTTCATTTTTGTGTGCTCCCCCTTTCTTTATGCTAATCTTTTTCTCTCCTTTTTTGTCATCATCAAAGAATTAATGACAAGAAAAGGATATAAAAGTAGACATGCATATATATAAGAAGGAATACATTGTTTATAGGAATATGTACTGCATACAAAAAGATACTCAAGCAGTACAGGCATTTTCATACAACATAAGCAATGTTTTAAGATTAAAGTATCATCATCCAACACTAACAACAAGATATCATATCGATCATCATGACTAAATCCTAAACATCACATAGTTATAGACTAATCCCTATAGATATAGAAGAACTTAAGTCCTAGTGGATCAGTTAGATGGAACAACAAGAGTGGTAAAGGAGCTAGCTCTAGTCATTATCCTACTCCTAGAACGAATGGATGGACCTTCAGCTCGAAAATATATCCTAAAGGTCTGAAAGAAGGCTATATAGTCGGAGGCTGATCGGGTGCACAATGGGGAGGCTCAAAAATTAAAGATGAAACTGGAATAAAGAAAATATCTACATCTACCTCTACTGTCTCGGCTGCTGCTCCTGATACTGCTGTCTCTGCTACTGCTACTGTTGCCTCTGCTACTACTGTCGATGCTGCTATTACGGTCACTGCTACTGTTGATCTTGGTGGAGCATGGATCCTCAAGAGATCTACCAGTTGTCTCATAGAAGCTAAGAGTGATATGATCAGTCCTGAGAACATGCTGGATCTCTCTCTCTTTGCTCTATAAGCTAAGCCAAGCACCCAACCTCAGATGCCAACCTACCAATCTCAGTCTGGATCCCCTTAATTTATGGTCTCAGTCCATCTAAAATAGAATGGATGACCCGGACGGCCTGATCATCAACAATCTAAATGAATGGAGGATGAGCTCTAGCAAATTGATTTGAGGGAGTGGTGAATCGGTCTACGACTGACTCGGTCGGAGGCTGTACCAGAGGAATATCTACAGACTGACTAGGTCTGGCTCCATCTCGGATCTGTAGCTGCATCTGTCTAGATGCTTTCTTGACCCATCTATCATTTAACTTTCGATAATCCATTCGAGTAAGTGTCTTCTTCCCAGAAGTATCCATGTATCTCAAATGAATAGAAAGCTCCCCATCAAAATCTATCCCAACCTTCCTAAAGGCAGAGGTCAGGGCCATACCATAAGAAAAATATGCTCTAGCCCTGCCTACATCATCCCTCATCTATCTAAAAATCGGTAATGGAAGGTTAAGCTGCTTCCCTCGGATAATACAGTCCATGATGCTAATTACTCTATCCAAAACTAGATCGAATCGGTCGGTTTTGGAAAAGATAATTTATGCAATTATGTGGCTAAGTACTCTCATCTCAATAGATAAATTGTTTGCTTCTAGTTTTATGATTCCTTCTGTGTTGTCCAATCTAGTAATCAACCTAAAGGCAAAACCCTATCAGATGGATGCTGTGGTGTTAATCCCTCAGTAGGTAATCCCAAAATTTGTCCAAATCTAGCAGGGGTAAGTTGAAAGGTGACTCCTTTCATCATGCATTTTAGATCATTTATTTCTCTTGACATACACCAATAGAATTCTCAAACCAATCGAGGATAAGTGGGCTGGTTGATGGAAAAGGATCGCTCCCACTACTGGTGTCGGATCCAAGTGCTAATCCTCAAATACTTTCGATAAAAAAAATCAAAAATCCACATTTCTCCCGACGGTTACTTGTTGGACTAGAAGTGAGGGAGAAGGAGGAGCGGGTGATTGGGAAACAACATTACCTCCATCATAGTCAGAATCCCCTTCGCTTGAAGATTCCCACTGCTCTATTAGATTTAACCTTTGAACAATGCAGATCTTTCTCTTAGGCCCCATTGTGCACCGTAGAGGAAAAATCCAAGAAAAATTAGAAAGATAACTGGTGGAGGTATCAATGGAGGGTCCGTCATGACTTTGGAACAGTGAAGGGGTGAAGTAAGATGAAGAGGAGAGGACTCAGGCTTAAAAATTAGATTTTCGACCATGAGTCAACTCCAGGTTTTCATGAGTCGACTCCAATGGGAGTCAACTTTTCATTTAAGCATGAGACAACTCCAAATTAAGTGGTGGAAAATTTTAATTTTCCACAAAGAGAGAATAAATACATCCGATTAAGAAATTGTTAAGCATTGGGTCTTATGAATCAATAGACTTATAGAATATATGATTTTTGAGAAAGTTTAGAAAAGGGATATGATTTTGAATCAATAAGCAAATTCACCAGATAGGATCCTTAGAAAGCAATAAAGAGATTTCTAAGTTGTATGAGGACTATTGGATCAAGAGAACCTAGATTTGGACTTAGTCTAAATGATAACATATTTCTAGTTCTTTTCTAATTATGCTAAATCTCTCTTCACTAAGGAGTTTAGTAAAAATATCTGCTAATTACTTATCTGTACTAACAAACTCAAGCATCACATCAGTATTTTGCACATGATCTCTTATAAAGTGATATCTTATTTCAATATGTTTAGATCTTGAGTGTTGAATTGAATTTTTAGTTAAATTGATTGCACTAGTATTATCACATCTTATTAAAATTTTATTAAGTTTTATGCTAAAGTCTTCAAGTTGTTATTTAATTCATAAGATTTGAGTATAATAACTTTCAGCAGCAATATATTCAGCTTCAGCTATAGATAATGCTATTGAGTGTTATTTCTTGCTAAACCATAAAATTAGATTAACTCCAAGAAATTGATAAGTGCCACTAATGCTTTTCTTATCTAACTTACAACTAGTAAAACCAGAATCAGTATATCCAATTAATTCTAAAGATGATAATTTATCATACCAAAGTATAGCATTGAGTGTGCCAGATAAATATTTAAATATTTTTTAAACAGCTAAAGTATGAGATTCTCTAGGATCAGATTGATACCTAGCACACATATAGACATTAAACATAATATCAGATCTACTTACAGTAAGATAGAGTAATGATCCTATCATATCTCTATATAATTTAGTATC
This sequence comes from Cocos nucifera, assembly GCA_006176705.1. Taxonomy (NCBI): domain Eukaryota; kingdom Viridiplantae; phylum Streptophyta; class Magnoliopsida; order Arecales; family Arecaceae; genus Cocos; species Cocos nucifera. Next base: position 964,562 of record QRFJ01000458.1, read on the forward strand.
AATTTTTTTATCTTTTTCATCCTTATCAAGTTTGTAAGAGGGGCTCATAGGTGTACCTATTAGTCTTGAGTTCTCCATTCCAAACTTTTTCAAAATTCTCTTTATGTACTTTATTTGATTGATGAAGATTCCTTTTTCACTTTACTTGATCTGAAGTCCGAGAAAGAAGTTCAATTCACTTATCATGCTCATTTCGAACTCTTCCTATATAAGCTTGGCAAACTCTTGGCAAAGATTCTCATTAGTAGCATTGAAAATAATATCATCTACATAAATTTATACTACTAATGAGTCCTTATTTTTCTTCTTTAAAAATAAAGTTTTATAAATATTTTGCTGAGAGAATTTATTATTAATTAAAAATTTATTTAATCTCTCATACCATGCTTTAGAAGCTTGTTTTAAATCATAAAATGCCTTATGTAATTTATAAACATGATTAGAATATGCATGACTTTCAAATTCAGGTGGTTGTTCAATATATACTTTCTCGGCTATGTACCTATTTAAAAATATACTTTTAACATTCATTTGGTATAATTTAAAATTCATGAAGCATGCAAATGCAAGTTGTAGCCTAATTGCTTCTAATCTAGCTACTAGGGCAAAAGTTTCATTAAAATCAATACCTTCTTCTTGATTATACCCTTTAGCTACTAATCTAGCTTTGTTTCTAGTGATTATTTTATTTTTATCTAGTTTATTTCTAAATATCTATTTGATTCTAATTATTAGATGGTCACTTGGTCTATTAACTATGGTTCAAACTTTATTTTTTTAAAATTAATTTTATTCTTCATGCATTGCATTTATCTAGTTTAGATCATTTTTTATTTTTTTTATAGTTTTTTGTTCAATTTGAGATACAAAAGCTAGATAATTATTAATATTTCTTAAGGATGCACGAGTTCTTACCTCATGTGATGGATCACCAATAATTTGATTTTTGGGATGGCCAAGTGCATACCTCCATTCCTTTGGTAGACTTTGAATTTGAGTATCATCAAGATTTTCATCTTTAGGTTTAGCTTCTTTTTCTTCTATCTTGTCTTGAGTTGCTAATTCCTTAAGTATAATATCCTTCATTCCTTTCTTAATTAATCCTACATCATCATGAGCTATATCTTCTTTTCTAGAAGGTAAGTTGTTAGTTTCATCAAACATTACATGTATGGATTCTTCAATAACTAATGTGCGTTTGTTAAAAATTTTATATACTTTACTAGAGGTAGAATATCCTAAGAAGATGTCTTCATCAGATTTTGTGTCAAATTTACCTAAGTTATCCTTACCATTATTTAGAACAAAGCATTTGCGACCAAAAATATGAAAGTAGCTAATATTTGATTTTCTATTTTTTCAAAGTTTATAAAGAGTATTTTTTAATATTGGTCTTATCAATGCTCTATTTAAAACATAATATGCCATATTGATAACTTCAGTCCAAAAGTATCTTGGGAGATAGCTTTCACACAATATAGTTTGGACCATTTTTTCTAAGGTTCTGTTTTTCTTTCATCAACTCTATTTTGCTAAGGTGTTCTAGAAGCAGAAAAATTATATTCAATCATCATTTCATTACAAAAGATTTCAAAATATTGATTTTCAAACTCTTCTAATATAAATAATAGAGAGATTCTTTTCATTTGAAACTTTCTTGAATAATTTAGTAAATACAAAAAATACTTCATCTTTTATGCCAAAAATAAAATCTAAGTAAATCTTGAAAAATCATCTACAATTATTAGTCCATATTTCTTACCACCTAGGCTTGTGGTCTTAGTTGGTCTTAAGTCCATATGAAGTAGTTTAAGAGGTCTAGAAGTTGAAACAATATTTTTTGAATTTGAAAGAACTTCTAGTTTATTTTTCTAATTGACATGCATCATAAATTTTATTTTTTTCAAAGTTAAGTTTTGGCAAGTCTTTTATAAGATCCCTTTTAATTAGTTTAGAAATCAAATCCATGCTAATATGTCCTAGTTTATGATGCCATAGCCAACTATTTTTATTGATCTTAGCATTCATTGCAACTAAACATTGGCTTCTTTTGGTGGAAGAGTCATCTAAATCTACTAAGTATACTTTTTCATATCTATATCCAATAAGAGCAATGCCATTATCAATGAGACTAGTGACCATGCATAAGAGCGATTCAAAAATAATTTTAAATTCTTTATTATAAAGTTGATTTATGCTCAATAAGTTGTACTTTAAGCCATCTACTAAGAATATATTATCTATAAATATAGAATGAGTGGTACTTATTTTACTACTTTCAATGATGTGCCCTTTGTCATTATTACTAAAGGTCACAATTCCTCCTTTAGCTTCAAGAATAATGAAATATTTCTTTTCACCCATCATGTACCTTGAGCAACCACTATCTAAATATCAGTTTTCTTTCTTTCTATCAGCTGTAAGACACACCTATAATCAAAAATCAAGTAGGAGTTTTAGGTACCCAAGTCATCTTGGATCCTTTAGGATTAGTAGCCATCGTTTTTCTGAAAATCCATACCTTCTTATTGTTTAGATTATTTTTTATTTTTCTAAAATTATAAATATATGATTTATATTTATATTTTCCATAATAAAAATAGATTATATTTTGTAAAGTTGAAGATGAATCTTTTACAAAGAAATTCTTTAGAAACTTCTACTTTTTTTGAGTTCTAAAGTAAATTCCAACTTTATCAAAAAATAGCTTTTTGATTATTAAGCATCATATGCAGTTGTTAAGAACTTAATGTAAACTTATCAACCATAGATTCATTTTTTTCAAATTCTTTCTTTAAGTTCTGGTTTTTTGCTGAAACAAGTTCTTTTTCTTTCAATATCTTCTCCTTTTCTTTCATTAGATTTTGATTGAGTGATTTTAGATTTTTGTTCTTCGAGGTAAGCATTCTAAAATCATCATACAAATCATAAAATGCCACTTGTAATTCATCAAATAAAAATTCAAATTGAGTATTAGGTATTTTCTCATCCTCTTAAGTCATAAGATAAAGATTGACCACTTCATGTCCTTCTTCATCTGAACTTGAATCTTCACTATCACTCTAAGTTGTCATCATTGCTTTTTTCTTTACTTTCTTGGTGGATTTCTTTAATAAAAGGCAGTCTACCTTGAAGTAACCCAATTTCTTGCACTCAAAGCATGTTGGTTGCTTCTTATCTTTGTCTTTCTCTTGATCTTTACTAGCTTCACCTTTGGAGAAGGGTCTTATTTTGAAGTTTGATCTTTTCTTTCTCATAAATCTTCTAAACTTTCAAGTTATTAGAGTCATTTCTTCATCATCATATTCTTCTTTGAATTCTTCATCTTTTTCATCTTCTTTCTTTACTATGGACTTGAGGGCCACGGTCTTCTTCTTCTTGACTTCATCTTTCAAGTTTTGCTTCATGGTTAACTCATGTGTCATTAGAGAACCAAGGAGCTCTTCAAAGGGCAAGGTATTGAGGTCCTTAGCTTCTTATATAGTCATCACCTTTGTCTTCCAAGTTTAAGAAAGAGATCTAAAGATTTTTCTCATAAGTTTATGATTAGTGTATGATTTTTCTAAACTTTTAAATCCATTTATAATATCAATAAATCATATAAATATTTTGATAATACTTTCAGTTGATTCCATTTCAAAAAGTTTATACTTATGTGTTAATATATTTATTTTAGATTTCTTGACTTGATTGGTATCCTCATGGGTAATCTCAAGTCTATCCTATATTTTTTTGATAAAAATATAAGTAGAAATTCAATTAAATTCATTGACATCAAGTGAGCAATAAAGTACATTTATTGTCTTAGCGTTCAATTGAGTCAACTTCTTATCATTTTCATCTCGTCCTCTTTCAAATTTAGAAATTATATTATTCTCAATGCTAATTATAGATATGTGTGGTCCATTGATTATGACACTCCATAAGTCATAATCAAGTACTTGAATAAATATACGTATGCGTGCCTTTTAATACGTATCACTACTATAAAAAAGGGCTATGATAGCGGTTCGTAACTGCTATCATAGCTCAAAAAATTACTGTCATAAGCTATGACAGTAATTTTTGAACCGCTGCTACTGTGGTCATCGTCGTAGCTCTATAGCAATGATTGTTGCAGCGGTTGCTTGAACCGATACCATAGATATTCTATTACAGTGGTTTATAAATTGCTGCAATAGATCAACCTATAGCAGCGGTTATGTAATCGCTGCCATAGGTTATCTATAGCAGCGGTTACATAACTGCTGCCATAGATAATCTATAGCAGCGGTTTATTAACTACTACCATAGATCTAATACAGTGGTTGGTACTATTTGCACCAAAATTCTATAACAGCAGTTGGCACGGATATGACAGCAATTATAAAATCACTATCATAGATATTAAATAATTAAAAAAATTAAAATTTTTATTTTTTATATATTTTATCTGATAAATATAGATATATAACATAAGAAAATATAATAAATATAAAAATTATTCTAAAATATTAAAATTTTATTATTGAATAAAATTTATTATAATATTTTTAAAAAAAATAAAATACATCAAAAATCTCCTAAATCTACATCATCGTCGTCGTCACTTGGAGCCAGAGCCGAAGCTAGAGCCGAAGCCAGAGCTGGAGCTGGTGCTGGAGTCGAAGTCGGAGCTGGAGCTGAAATACAGGCCAACATATCCTCGAATCTTGTGACTCTAAAATGCACGCTGAGCGTCGATATCATATCTCTCACGATGTCCTCCAGATGAGATGCACGCTCTTTAGCCCGATCTGCCCGTATGATAGCATGATCTACTCGTGCCAACGCCTCCTCAAGCTCCTTCCGACTGATGACACCGAAAGTCTATGAGGAGATGCTCGCCTTCGGACCAGTAGCTCATCGACATGTGTCCGAGGCCTGCATCGGATCCTCCTAGAGTGCTCAAACCTCAAGACCTGAGACAGATGGTCATGGGGCCCAGAGGTATCCGGGCCCTCACTCGCGAGTGCATCTAACTGATTCTATAATTATAAATTAAAATAAAATTTTATAAGAAATGCTATAATACTAATCATATATACTAATATATTTAATACTTACAAAAATATGTCCGATCGCGGTGCATTCATCGGTCCTGCCCGTCTTGTCCGTGCGGCTGGATCGGAAAGATCTCGCTATGACTGGGCATCACTCCATCTCTCATCAGCTATAACAAAGAATAAATTTATCAGAAAGATGATAAAAAATATGAATTTAATTTATCTAGTAAGATTTAGAATTAATTACCTCTCTATGCACATGACTGACCATAGACTCACGGCCTAGAGTGTGCGTATACTCCTGGGCTGCACGGTTCTCTCCAATTCTGATGGAAGGTAGCCTAACAAGTATTCAAATAAATAATAAATATTTAAAAATATTTAAATAAAATTTTAAGCATATTAAAAAATTTAAAAGTTAGAAATTTTATCTCGAACTCCTGGCTTCTTCAGTGTCTAACCATTCTCTCCCACTGACTCGGAGGACAGTTCTGTATCCAGAGAACAAGCTCCTCCGGAGTGTCTCGTCGGTGCTCAAGCCATCCTCTATGGAGCTTGACCTTGTAACCTTGGTACAACTCCTCGATCTTCCTCAGTCGGGCATCTCGAGCCCTCTCATGATCGGGAAAGTCATACCTCCTCTCCATAAAGTTATCAAAAATTAGTTATAAAATTATTCTAATCAAACATATATAGTGTAAACATATAAAATGCATAAATATAACTAAGATACGCATGTACTTACCCATATCTCCTCTCATACTCGATCCCTGATGGCAGCATCCATCAAATGCCAGTCTCTAGGCTCTACAAGGAATGATGTCCGACCACCTCACAAGCACTCCAAAAAAGAAATGCATCTCCCACACGGTCTTTCCTACCGACCTTCCCTCCGCATCGTAATAGATCATCACCTGATGCTGACGGTTCCATATATGTGCCATACGTATGGGACCATGAAATATCCGACTAGATGATGCACCTATAATGCAAATATGTTATGCAAATATATAAGTATATAAATACTATATAAAAAATAAAATTATACTAATATAATAAAAACGTACACTCAAATGCCTCTGTAGTAGCATGTATCTCAGATATGGATGACGATAGAGGCTCAGCTACCGATGTAGTAGATGCCATCGATGGAGTAGATACTGTCGGTGGAGTAGATGCCGGTGGTGGAGGTTCCTGAGCAGCCAATGCCGAGGTGGATGGAGTATGCTCCGACTGCTCCTCGGATGCTGAATTGCACGTAACCCATCGAGAGGTAGGGGTGAAAGCTAGATGGCATTTCGATGCCATCGTGACCTGCAACGTTAATGAATTAATCAATATGCAATAAATCGTGACATATCAATAATTCTAATTCAGGTAAAGCCGAGCTAGGCTCCATGCCTAATAAAGCAACAAGATATAAACATCCAAAAAATATTATGCAATAAATTCTACAACATGAATTACATTCATAAATAATTAAGGATGAGCAACAGTCGTAGATCCCCTCGATCACTCTTGTTTCGAACCTTGGTGTTAATCCAAAAATCCCTGAAAGAAGAACAAAGTAGATGATGGTGGCACCTTAGGGCTTAAAGTTGGAACCTTAGAGAGATATATCAAATCTCTATCTCATCTCTCAGAAGCCGTAAGGTCGGACCCCATCCCTCCTAGTGATGCCAGCGAGGCTGGACCCCCTCCCTCCCTCTCTTGCTCTCTCGATCTCCCACTCTCCCTCTCTCGATCTCCCTCGTCGATGAGGTCGGACCCCCTCCCTCCCAATGATGGTGGCGAGGCCGGACCCCCTCCCTCCCAATGATGGCGGCGAGGTCGGATCCCTCCCTTCCTCTCTCCTCTCTCATCTCCCTCACCGATAGGCGGACCCCCTCCCCTCCCACTCTCGATCTCCCTTGTCATCGACGAGCGACTGGCCCTCCCTCCTCAATCTATCGTCTCCCTCTCAGTCTCTCCTTTTTTTAGTTTTGGATCCAAAATCGGATCCGACCTTCCGGGATCCATTAGGATCCGGGTCTGATACTTCAAGTACAAATCGATCGGGTATTCAGGTTTGGATCCAGTATCAGTAATTAAAATTGGATCCAGATCTGAATATCTAGATTTCGATCCAAATCCAATCCATTGATAGATCTAGTCCACAGCCATCGACATGGCACAGCCCAAGGCTACCGCCATGGCACGGCCCAAAAACTATGACATGCAGATAATTATAATATTTATAATAAATATTTATAATATTTATTATAAATATTTTATAAATTATTATAAATATATATGATTAATAAATAATACTATAAAATTAAAAAAAATTATACCTATGGCTATAGAGAGCGGATCGCATCGAAAGCTCTGAGGGTCGCCGACGACAACGCTAGAGGAGGACGACGGCACTAGAGGTAACCTATGAAATAAAAGCAAGATAGTGAGATAGAGAAGAGAGAGAAAAGAGAAAAGAGAGAGAGAGAGCAGGGGGTGGAGGGGGGGGGGGTGGGAGGGGGCCGAAGGGGGCTTTCACTCAATTAGAAGGGGTGGAAAGGGGTGGGAGGGGAGAGCCGGGAAACGGGGAGGGCGGCTGGGGATGGAGGGGCTAGGGGGTGGGGGTGGTAGGGTGGCAGGGAGGGGCGACCGAGGATGGGGGAAGGAGGAGTGGCCAGGGGAGGGTGGGGGGTGGGGAAGGAGCGATCGGGGATGAAGGAAGGAGGGGCGGCCAAGGAGGGTGGGGGGGGGCCCGGGTGGGGTGGTGATGGCGGGAGGAGGGCCGGGGGTAGGATAGGGGGTGGGGGGGCGGTGGGGGTGGCGAGGAGGGGCAATCGGGGATGGAGGGGCCGGAGGAGGAAGGGGAAGGAGGAGCGGTGCCGATCGAGGGGGAAGGAGGGGCGACACCGGTCGGGGTGGAAGAAGTCTCACCGACGATGGAGAGGAAGGAGAGAGACAGAGAGAGATCGAGCGTGCATGAAAGAAAAGCAGAAAAAATTTGAAGATTTTTAACCTAATCTACGGCGACAGTTCTAACCCAAAATCGCTATCATAGATCTACGATAGTAGTTCTATGGCAGCAGTTTTTGGTAACCTCTGCGAACCGCTGCCGCAGATCTATGGCAGCAATTTTTGGTAACCACTGTCGTAGGTTGAAAATATTTTTTTTATTTTTTTAAATATTTTATAATTTTAAAATTTAATGTCCATCTTTATCATTCATTATCTAAATAATTATCATTAGAGTATCATCACAAAAGGTCATCTCGATCCAATGGCCCTAGCTTCATCGATCAAAAAAATTTGATTTCGACGATCACGAATGACGATGCGATGATCTGATGGATGGAGACCTCCGATGAATCTAAAAATCTGCAATAATGATCTTGATAATATTTGTAGCATACTATCAAAGTTTTACTTCAATCGGATATCGTTATTATGCATCAATTTAGTACAGAATGATTTTGACCATTAAATTAGAAACAAGCGATCAAAGGGTTAAACGGCATTCGATTATGAGATAATTTTTTAGTTAAATAATCTTTATAATAATTTTAAATATTTTATATGATGATGATAGTAAAATTTAAATTATTTTCATATAAACTATTCATGTTAAGCAGATATTGTAAAAGCACGAGCATAACAACTAGTGAAGTTTCAGAATGATTATCAGAAGATATATAGTTTTAAATCATTCTTTATCTCACGAGTTGAATTTTATAATCACCATCATAAAAAATGATTAAAGTAGTAGCCAAGATCATTTATAAAAAAAATTATCTCATAATCGGATACCGTTTGATCCTTTGATCACTCATTTATCATTTAACGATCGAAACTAATCTATACTAAATTGACCAAGATAACGATATCCGATTGAAGTGAAACATTGATAATACACTACAAATATCACCAAAATCATCGTTGTAGATTTTTGGATCCATCGAAGGTCTCCATCTATAAGATCATCGCATCATCATTCGTAGTCATCGAAATCAAATTTTTCTGATCGATGAAGCTAGGGCCATTGGATTGAGATGACCTATTGCGACGACACTCTAATGATAATTATTTAGATAATGAATGGTGAAGATGAGCATTAAATTTTAAAATTATATAATATTTAAATATATATATATATGGCAGCGATTATAATTAACCGCTACCATAAATAAACTTATAGCGGTGGTTCCTACTAACCGCTGCTATAAATCAGACTTATGACAGTAGTTTTACTGACTGATGCTATAAGTCCAACCTATAGCAGCGGTTATAATGAACTGCTGCTATAGATCGACCTATGGCAGCGATTTCTTGTAACCACTGCCATCATAGGATCTATGGTAGCGGTTTTGAAAATCACTGCCATAGACCTTTTTTATAGTAGTGTATAGTTAGAACCATTAAACAAAGATGGCCTATTTATGAACTACACTTCCATTATGAAGATATTTAATTAAGTTATCATCTTGATCGATTACTCTAAATCAAATGAACAATAAATAATATTAGAGCACCTACTCTAATACCACTTGTTATCCAGAAGAACAATTCAAGAGAGGGGTGAATTAAATTTTTTAAAAACTTTTTCAAATTAGTGAGTGTATATGTAGAATAAAATATTTATGTACTGAAAATGCAGTGATTAAATTAGCAAAAAATAATTGGAGCTAACAAAAAGAATCATACACATAAAGTCATAAAATTTTTATAGTGGTTCAATGTCAAACCCAATACCTACGTCCACTCCTCAAGCACTCTATTTTATAATTTCACTATAATCTTCAAGATTATAATAAGATTATTTTTTCTGGGCTCATAATCTAAATTCGATTAGTTTTATGGGCTAACCAATCAAAATCTAACTCCAAGCCACTTTTAAGTTTGTACAAATCCAATTCAAAGCTTGGATGAGCCTATCTCCCAAGTTTCAATCCTTTTGAAACTTGAAATATATAAATTTGAAAATGAAAAAATTTAAATACAAACAAACTTCTTGAAGAGCTGATTTAAAGTTTTGATACACAAGCTAAGTTGTTGGAGGATTTTTGCAATGAATGCTCCCTTTTTTTACTTGAGAATGCTTTGATTGCATAGCTGGTTGAGTAGTTGAGTGGCAATGAAAGCTCTTTAAGGCTCACTATTGTACTACACAAAATTTTGAATGTAAGCTGATATATTTTTCTCTCTTATTCTTATTTCTTGAGTTTCCTTCCTTTAATATGGTCTTAGGAGTCTTCTAATCGAAGTTAAAAATACCAAAAATGGGTTTATGGTTGTTGGAACACCAGAAAAAGCCATTTAGAGTATTCTGCATAAAATATGGGCAGTTCTAAAAACTAGCCATTAGAGTTATCAGAAATTTGAGAGTCGGCTCCAGTTGCAGAGCAAAAAATCTAATGTTCTGTATTTTTTATGCCATGCCAATTTTGCATGCTAGAGTCGACTCCTAGATTTCGTGAGTCAATTCCAGTCGTAGGATGAAATATTCATCATTCTATTCTTGGACTGGTGCCCTCCTGAGACATGAGTCAACTCTTACTTTTTTGAGTCAACTCCCCAAGTGTACCAATTCTTGAAGCGTATCAGATATCCGAGAGTCGGCTCCTGCTTTGCATGAGTTGACTCCAGCGATAGGATTTAAAGAGTTATCTTTTGTTTTTGCGTCTTGAGCCTGTTTGAGTCCTTAAGTCGGCTCCTATTGATTAGGGGTCGACTCCTGATCTGTGCTAAGTATTGAAACTGTACCGAATTTAACTTTAAACTTTCTTTGAATTGGTTCATAATCCAGTACTCTTTGAAAAATATTTGGCTTGATCTTTTTTGCTTTTCTTTCTTGGTTCTTTCAATTAAAAACATGGAGCATCATTGAGATGGATTCATGTCTTCCTAAACTTCATCTTAAACACTCCAACTAAATTATTAGTACTAAAAATAAACTCAAATATTTTATTATTCATCAAAATCATACCTAGGGTTAAAGTTTATCTTCTACGTTTATATAAATTAAATACAAGATATGACAAAAATGTCCCTCGCAAGATCTGCTTTATAGGCACACTATTTATTGTTCAAGGAAAATGGCATAAATCTCGCACAATGGAAAGAACTTCTAAAATATAACTTCAATTGTTTGAAGCAAACTTTTTTTTCTTCAAATCTAATTAATGTAATATAGCTGTAAATTCAATTATATATTGCTCTTGGGTTATTATTGTCCTATTTATTTTATTTCTTTGCAATATTCTCATCCCCTTGTAAGTTTGAATCTACGCTCTATCCTTGGGCCAAAGAAGTCTGAGTGATTGCATTGATATATTCTTCTTATTATTACTGTTCCAAAGACAATCTTTTCCCCAGAAAAATATAGACTAATTTGTGGCTTGGCGTCATTAAATGGCTATCAATAATCTTATATTCTTGGCTTAGATAAATTGCCATAAAAGAAATTTGAAGTGCTGATTTTTGGAATAAATGGCCAATAGAGATATCTATTTCTTTTTTTTTTTTTTTTTTTGATTGTTTGAGAGTGCTTTATAAACTAAAATGAAAAGATCTTGGCCAAGGCATATTTTATTTCATCATTTTCGGACTTCCTACTCCTTCATTCCTTCATCTTGAAGGTTAAATTTATTATATATTAGTACTATATACGTGCAGTGCATGTGCTTGAAAAGAGTTGGAAACATTGTAGAAAATGCATGGTATATACCTTTCATCAAAGAAAATATTAAAAATAAAAAGTCAAAACTAGGGTGAAGTTGAAATAAACCACCAAACTTTATCCCTTTTTTATATGATAAAACTATTTTATATATTTTTAAATATATTTTTAGTATATCATAGTATTCTGATTGAAATTTATAATGTGCATTCTATGGCCCTTAAGCAAATTTTATTGTACCTATAGATTATTTTAGATTTTAACTTTTTCTCATTCACTTATTTTACTAGAAATCACCAAATTTGATCACTATTAATGCTATTTCTTGTTGATATCATTGTTTCTCGACTAACATTCATGCTACACTTATCTTAAACTTGAACTAATGATAATAATTTCTACTTATTAATATTAATTATTGACCTTTCAAATAATGTTGTATAAAGATTTTTTTTATCAAATTACTTGTGCACTAATATTAGAGTTAAATAGCAAGTGTTATCTAAATACCGGCATTATGAATAGAAGAACTGCTATAAAGAAGATCCTTAATTAGCAAAATATGAAATTCAAATGAAGCGAGTTTAAAGATGAGGACATCTAGGCACTATTTGGAATTGCTGCTGTTGGTAAAGCTTTTGTCATTTGAGCTTTTGAAGGTAAAGCTTTTAACAAAAAAAAACGTTAGCTATTTAATAACTACATTTTAAAAATGTTGTAGAACTTTAATATCTATCATATAACTAAATTGAGAAAAAAATTTTAATATGAGAAAATAACAATGAAGAACATTGCATAATGCTTTTAATTTTTTAACTTTTTATACTATCAAAAATTATTACTATAAGGTATTCTTAATTTGAAAATTATTTATTTTAGATAGTATAATATTGCAAAGATAATATCATAATCTTAGAATATAATAATATTATACTATTAAAAATATTATTATAGTGATATAATAATGGTAGTAACATATTATTGTCATAATATTACTATTCCATACTACAATATAATTTAAAATAACATGAAATAGTATAATATAATGTGAGATGGTATTATATAGTATAGTATCATTACATAACATAAGATAACATAATATAGTGTAACATAATATAATATACTAAAATGTAAAGTATTTTAGTATATAATATGATACTATTGTCATATTAATATAATATAATGTCTAGTATTTTTGATTAATAATGCATATATTTTATTTTAATCTACATATTATGATAAATAATGTAATAACTATAAAATTTAAGGGTATGTTGGTCACATGAATAAATTTCTGACGAGCTTTAAAGGTACTTTTAAAGGGAAGATTCAAATTGGAATATTTGTCCAGTAAAAATTTTTCAACTTGTGGGAAAACTAGCAAGAAATCTTAGATTTTTTAACAAATTACTCATGTGTCACCATCTAGAAGTGTTTTTAGATTTCAGGAAGAGCTTTTGGCCCCTCCAAAAAAGCAATCCCTAACATGGCATTAGAAATCGACAAAAAGCCTGATGGATCGTTCTTCCATGAAGAATAGCGTTAATAGATTCCATCGAGCAGCAGTCAGTAGTTGTAAAACAATAAATGCTTTAATGATGGCTACATAGCGGGGGAAAAAAAATCACAATACAAGAATTCGGCAAGAAGGTCTGGTTTGGTCTTTCTCACGCGGAAAAGGCATTAATCAATTCCACCAATAAGTAGCAGTTTATAAATACTTCAATGAAAGCTATCTAACAAACAAACCAAAAATCACAATGCAGGAATTCAGAATAAATTAAGTTCCGGAGAGGACGCCCAAGTTAACGGAAGATGACAAAATCCGGCTACGAGTGTGGCGCCTTCCTAGCCCGATGTCTTTGTGGTTCTCCTCTGCTGCTTACTTTCCTTTTCGTCTTTATTAACTTGTTACCGACATCCCAGGTGGCCTTATAATGGCTACAATCATATAGCCCTCCGCATATCTAACAAACAAAGAATCATAACACAAGAATTCAGAATAAATTAAGCTTAGAGAAGGATGCCCAAGTTAACGGAAGATAACGAAATCCAACTGCCAATGGGGCACCTTCTCTAAACCGATGCTTTAATTTGCAGTCCCTTCTTGCTTATTTTCCTTCTCATCTTTGTTAATTGGTTACCGACATCCCAGGTGTTCTTTGTTCTGCTTTCCTTTCTTCTAGATTTTGGTTGATAGAAAGCATCGTGCAAGAAGGAGATGTTGATAGCTGAGGCCTTCGCCGCCAAGCTCCTTATTGGCTTGGCCGCTTTGGTGAAGGACAAGGCGGCCAGGCTCTTGGGTGTGACCGACGAGATCGCACGGCTCCAAGAAACTCTTCAAACAATGAAAGCTGTGCTCGCCGATGCCGAGAGGAAAAAGATTCAGAGCGAAGCCATAAACAACTGGCTCAAGAAGCTCAAGGACGTCATGTACGATACTGACGACATCCTCGACGAATGCTGGATCGAGGCCGAGAAATCTAAAGCTGCGGTCTCCTCTGGACGTCAAACTTTCTCCTCTTGTTGTTCTTTTTGTACATCGGTTTGCGGTCACTTCCACCTCTTCTCTTGCTCTTGTTTTGGCAAGATAGCATTTGCTCACCAGATTGGTAGCAGAATCCGAGAACTCAATCATAGGCTGGAGCACATCTTGGCAGAGAAATGTAAATTTGATCTCCAACTCTCTTCCGCCGAACGCGATGACCACCAATCCACTTCTCAAGTTAGCAGGATGACATCTTCCATACCTGAGCCCGATATCGTGGGGTCCAATATCGAGAAGGATACCGACAAACTGGTGGAGTTGTTGATTAATGGGGACACGCGTGAAAACATTCTTGCATGTGCCATCGTAGGAATCGGTGGAATTGGCAAGACCACTCTTGCTCGGAGGATTTTTAACGACGAAAGAATAACAGCCAACTTCCCGACGAGGCTCTGGGTCTGCGTGTCCAAAGATTTTGAAGAGACCAGTTTACTGAGAGAGATCATCACTCAGGCAAAGCAAGATCCGAGAGGCGCTTCTAGCAGGGCACAACTCGAGCCCATGGTTCGAGAGGTCATCACGGATAAGAAATTCTTGCTTGTCTTGGATGACACATGGGACCAAAAAGTATGGAATGATTTACTCCGAAACCCCTTGCAGAGTGGGGCAACTGGAAGTAGGATCCTTGTGACCACAAGAAACGAAGGGATTGCATTGCAAATGAAGGCTGTAGAATCTCATCAAGTGGAGCTCTTGTCTGCGGAAGATGGTTGGGTGCTGCTGCGCAAGAAGGTCGTTCTGAGTGGGCAGGAGAGAGAGATCGAAGATTTGAAGGATATTGGAGAGAAGATTGTGGACAAATGTGGCCGCCTCCCTCTTGCTATTAAGACCATTGGAGGAGTATTATCAAGGAAGAGCAGGAACAAGAAAGATTGGGAGATGGTGCTTAAAACCCTTTCCAACAATGCTTGGTCTTCTTTGACCGACTTCCCCAAAGAGGTTGGACCCGCGTTATTCTTGAGTTATGAAGACCTGCCGTCTCATCTTAAGCAGTGCTTTTTATATTGCTCGCTGTTCCCTGAGGACTTTCGATTCCGTCGTCGCGGACTAATTAATTACTGGATCTCTGAAGGGTTCATCCATGAAGAAGGAGGAGATCTAACATTGGAAGAGTTAGGTGAAGATTATTATGGGGTTCTTGTTCAGAGGAGCTTTTTGCAACCAGCTCCATGCTATAAAGACAGTGAGAATTCTGGATGCACCGTGCATGATCTACTATGTTCTCTTGCACGATTTTTAGCACAAGATGAGAACCTGCATATGAAAGATGGGGTTGGAGTCCTAATTAATAGTTCATCTTCGGTGAAGCGACGTCGCTTGCAGGGTCTTGTTACAGAAGAAAGGCGCCAAGCATTTATGGATGCATTGGAAGGGCACGACTCGTTGAGGACTCTAGCGCTATGCTTGCAAGGATCACAGGTGGAAGAGAGTGACGTCAACAATCTGATTAAGAAGACACCGCGTCTTAGAGTACTAGACTTTTCTGGCTCTCGGATCATAAAATTGCCAGACTCCTCGGGAAAACTCACACATCTACGTTATTTAGATCTGACATCGTCAGAAATAAGTGAGCTACCGGAGAGCATAGGAAATCTTGTAAATCTGCAGTTCTTGATCCTGACGGGTTGCCTCAATCTACGCAGCCTTCCTAAAGCCATCGGAAAGTTGCGCAACCTGCGGTGTCTTGACCTTGATGATACGTATCTGGAGGGTATACCTATTGAAATTGCGAACTTGCATCAACTCAACAGGCTCAGAAATTTTGTGGCCAGGAACAACAATAGCAATAGCGGCTGGTGTACATTGGAAGAATTGAGGTATCTGGAAAAGCTTAAAGTGCTACGTATCGTGATGCTGGGGAGGGCAGTGAACGAGGGTGAGGTTAGAGGAGTAAATGCACTGAGAGACATGTTGCAGCTTCAAGTGCTGCATTTGTGTTTGAATGGGGAAGATCTTGATCTTCCTCCACGGCAACGCGATTACGGTGAAGAGGAGACCAAACGAATTGAGGAGATCTTCGAGGTGACGCTCCGCCCCCCGCCGTCACCGTCGCCACTAGAATCACTTAAAATCTATGGTTTCTTTGGAGTCCATTTCCCGAGTTGGATAGCGTCCAGCAGTACGCACTCTCTCCGACGGTTGGATCTCTTATTCTGTGACATGTGCCCGCAACTTCCACAACTAGGGAAGCTTCCCAACTTGGATTACCTGTGGATAAGGGGTTCCAGGGCTGTGAAAAAGATCGGGACGGAATTTTTGGGTCAGGAATCCGACCGTAGCAGAGATGGAGGAACCAGGATACAAATTTCATTCCCCAAGTTGGCAACATTGATATTCAACGATATGGACAATTGGGAGGAATGGGAATGGGAGGTGAAGGATGATGACAGACTGATAGCCTTGCCAAATTTAAACCATTTGAGACTTTTTGAGTGTCCAAAGTTGAGGTCTCTCCCTTCTGGCCTTGTTCGCCATGCCACTACCCTAACAACGCTGCAAATAGCATACTGCCCTATTCTAAAAGAATTGGAAATAGCTAACAGCCGTAATCTCTACCTTCCTAGCTTGAAAACATTGATTTGGGGAGATGGCGAGATGCGGTCCCTACCAGAGTGGTTTCATAGCGGACGACCTCACTTCCCTGCACTCAACAAGCTTGAGATCTATGCCCGTAATGACCAACTAGTCCGCAGCTGCCTCAAGAATAATGGCTTAGATTGGCCCAAGATTGAACATATCCCCTACGTATATGCCACGAATGTTTATGGATCCAGATACATCTCCAAGGGTCCCGCTGCGTTCAGCACCAACTTGAATGATTGTTTTGAGGATGAGTAGATGCACGCAAGGTTCTCCCTTCGCAATGAGGTAACCATTTGTTTCCAAATACCATGCTTCTTCTTGTTAAACAAAAATGGGATTTTTCTCTATATCATCATGCATTTTAAGTATTCCTATCCAAATCTTCTTGAGCTAAACTATATTTCTCCGTTAAGGTGTAATAAATTTGCAAATCGTATCTCTTTATATAACTGCCTACATATATTTGGTGACATATCATCATTGTATACAAAGTCTCCAGGGTAGAATCATTTTTTATTTTTTTTATTTTTTTTTTATGAAATTAAATTAGAAAATATCTAATTCAAGGAGTTTATATTAATATATTTATATGTACATATGATAGCTCTTACATAGAATTATAAAAACAGCTCCAGAGTAGAATCATTGTTTTAACGCAGACCACACCTATTGTCTAATTTGATGCTCATCCATATTTGCTACGAGTCTAGTCATACGAAACTGGATCAATATCATCGATCAGGACTTCAATAACGACCATTTCCTGCTGCACTTAGATGTCCTCCAAGAACTTTTCCAAGCTTCAACCAGTACCAAATAGGATTCGGAAATTTTGTACCCTCTCCAAACGGTAAACAGTCCCATACATGAACTTACGAATTCAACGTTATATCTTACAGCCCTTTACAACTTGTAATTCATAGGCCAGCATAAACAGCCCCTTATCAGCTACGGATGGGTAGTTCGGAAGATTCACAAAATACAGGTAGAAGCCATTTTATGCTTAGCGTGGCTTCGCCGAGAGAATGCCGATTGGATTCAATAGCCTATACGAGTCTATGACCTAGATGGTTATGTTGAACTGATGCGCATAGCTTCGTCCGGGCCGAACTCTGCCACCCACTAAAATAAAGGCTGCTCACCAAACCCAGTGGTAAACTAAACTCTCTCCTAGTTTTTCCTTTCCGATATATTTGGAGTCTTGTCTCTCTCACATTTATTCTGGCGTTTCCTCCGCTTTGATTTATAAGAAGAACGAAATCTATTCATGGAGCCTCAGCTATCTTTTAGATTTTTGATCAAAGAGACATATTTCCAGTATGGATGTTAGTATTTTACATTTTATAACTCACTGTTACTTTTCACCATCGATTTTGTTGCTCTCAATACATATTTGATAGCACCACTAAAGCAGTATCATACCTTCATGGTGTCATTACTGTGTTCATTGTTAAGAATAACCTTTGTTCTTGAATGATTTTTATATATAGTCAAAAATAAAAAAGAATTATTATCGGATGGAGGAACAATCTGCGAGGCATGTGAAGAGAGAATTTGTTATGTACTTTGGATTCTTCTATTTCTTATTTGGCTCGTGTTGCAATGCTTGAGGCATCTGAGCTCCAACTTTCTGCCTTCTAGTGGGATAACCCCGTTCATCATCCCTTTTCCATGTGGTGAAGATTTGAAAGCTTTGTGGATCCAGCGATAAGAGACAGAGTTGATTGATTCATGAATTATACCTCTACTCAAGATGTGATCATGATGTAGACATGTTTATTGGCTATGGCCCGAGATTATTAAGTAAATTTTAACTTGTAGTAGATACATCAGACATTAAAATATCTACCTAGATCTAGTTATTCTAGGGTTAATTAGCAAAATTTTGTGCATGTATATTAATATTACTATGAAGAAGCAGCTACCGAGGGATTTCCTCCTTCGGTGCTAGCAAACCACCTCACGCGACTGCATTTTGGGCAATATATCAAGTGGTGGTCTAAACTTTATGTAATTTAGCAAGGAACGTGTTGCTTTTTTGTGAGTATCATATGAGAGGTACTCACTATATTTGGGATTTATTGGTTCCATCAATTGTAATTATAGTGATAACAATCCATGGTATAGAAATAATGCATTTTCTATGTTTAAAATATATTTATTGGCTGCAAGTATAGAAATAAAAAATGCACTTTAGAGATGCTAGGATTTGTGTCCTTTTTTTAAAACCAGTTCAAGTATGGAAGATAATGGACTAAATTATGTTAATTTGGAGACTATATATACCCTAAGGAAAGTTAAATGTGGACAAAAATGAAAGGACATGGAAACCAACCATTAGAAACAAAAGAGATTATTCAAGATTACATATAACTGTAGAGTTATGAGTTCTGATTCTACAGAACCGACCATTCTTTGAAGTTAGTTTGGATTTCAATCAATGATTACAAGTTGAGGGAGTTTTCAGAACTAATTCTATTTTGCACATGAAGCGTTAATTGTTAAGGTCATCTCTCACTCAGTCAAATGGTTAGAAGGAGCCTTAGAAATAAGGGTAATAATGTTTTGAGTGACTTTCCAATCCAGAAATCAATATCTGGCAGAGGAAAGGTAACAAAAGGAGAAGAATTTTGCTTAGCAAAAAATAATATGAATTTTAAAAGCCTAAGATATTCTATAACCATTTGTGTAAATTTTTGGGTGATCATTGCACATATTTGTGGTTGTTGGATTTTTGAGATGGTGTTCTGTTTTACATCATATGTAGCAAGACCTTTGCAGGTGTAGTACAAATAGTCCACCTGAGAATACAAGTAATCTTGTCAAGGTTCTTAGACATCACTTAGTTGATACTTGCTTTAGGCCTAGGGGTGGGTCCTTGATGAAATCTTACTCTTCGTATAATTTGACAACATTGGGTATGCTTGTTCTTTACTGGTGTGTGAGATAAATATGTCGATGGGGCAAACCACTTCTAGCTAATGCATATTACGTCATTCTTTCACCAATAACATTAATGACGATCGATGATATCAGAAATTTCAACGTGGTTTCCTTGGAAAGAGGAAGTCTATGACCATGCAACATTTTTAGAACTTGATAACAAGAATTCAGATTCTTAAGTTTTGCAAGTTAAAAAATGAAATATGTTGGTGTCATTCATCTTATAAGGAAAGTATTTTTATGCAACACATTGTAAGGAGATAAGGATTGAGATTCTTGGCCTCCAAATTAAAAACCATCCATGTATTAATATGCATCAAATGTTACTTACTGGATTTGTTGGAGGGCCAGTAAATTACAATGATCTGATCTGAGCGAGTAGATCAATAGTTCAAAGTTGGATATAGTACTAAATTATGCTTTCTTGAAGGAAATCAAAGAAAATAGTTTGATCTATCCGATCTAATTGGAGAGAAGAAAGATTTTCTTCAACTATGCTCTACTAGAATCTCTCAAAAATATTACAAAAAGATGAAAGAAGTCTGAAAATAAGGCTTAAGTCCTTTTTTTCATTAATTAATTCTCTTCTCAAAATTGAAATATATATCTTCTATTTATAATAAAATAGTCCGCCCTTGCATAATTTAGATTGGATTTCTCTTTTTATTTTCTAGAAGGACATTCATCTTAGAAGAATTTGGGTTAGACTTCTCTTCCTAGTTTAAATAGAACTAGATCTCTAAAAAAAATACTATAAAAATTATTAAAAAAATACTAAAATTCTATAGGAGATAGATCTCGACTTCTATATCAACTTTGCCTACTATTGCTCTATCTATTTCTTCACCGATTGGAAGATAATCTCTAGTCAATTTTTTTTTCAAAAAAGAAAGTTTTGGTTTGACTAGTCCGTTTCGAAGCCTAAAAAATGGAATTTTGATCTGATATAGCATCTTAAGAGCTCGCCCAAAGTTGCAGATCTCGAAAATATACATATTTTTTTTAAAAAAAAAAAGATCGTCTTAATAAAATATCATATGATCAAGTTACAATCTCATGAAGTTTAGCATATAATTCGACTTCCTGATATATATCTAGCTATTACTCATAGTGGCCAACATGATTCACATTAAGTCTCCATAGTGGCGAAAGTAATATATATCAAGTTTCATAATCCTTTTGAATACTCATAATGGCCAAAATGATCCATATTATTAAATCTAGTGATCCTACTGAAAATTCATAGTAGTCAAAATAATCTATATCAAGTTTGGTGTATTTTTGAATATCCATGGCAGCTAAGATGATTTACATCGAGTTTAATGATTTTCTTGAATATTCATAGTGGCTGAAGTGATTCACATCGAGTTTGGTAATCTACTTAAATGACCATAAAAAAAAAAGTAGTTTGATGCATCATCCTGCTGTCCATGACTCACCAACATTTTGTTTAAGGATTAAACATACATGATGTACCTTTCTAGAGAAGGGAATCTAAATGTGAGGACATTAAGGATTATGGTTCTTGGATCCAAGCTTGGATCAGATACAAGAAAGAATGTCGTTGTAATGGGCTAGATTCTTATTATTGCGGGCGGGATGCCAATATTTGCTATGTGCTCATGGGGAGGGAAGAACACCAATATTTGCTATGTGCTCAAAAGCATATAGCAGTCATGAGACATGTTTAAGATTAATTGTTTGTATTCAATTTCAATTTCATCCCATGGTTAGAGTAGCGATGATAGCTTTGTCATATTGTTTGGCATGATTTTTGAATATTTTTATGGAAAATGAAAAATACCTTGGATACCATAGATGATGTGACATCCAATTGATTTTGTAAAGTGCATTGGATAATTTTACTATTGGAGATCCTTTCAAAACTATGGAGAGAAACTAAAAACTTTTTGCAATAAATTTTTTTTCTTAGCATTTCAGGAATGGCATCAAAAAGACTATGATGTTTTTACCCTCTAATAGGTGCACAAAGATTGAAATCATCCCACTTAGTTGAGATGGTCCATGCATTGGTATACAATATTATCGATAGAGGGTGAATAAGCTGCATCTATACATCCATATTTATGCTGAATGAAGTTCCAATGCCTTCTTATCCTCAATAGTTAGTGTTACTCTAGTAGTTATACCAAGCTAATAAAGTATTTGGTAGTTATACCAAGTAGCTTAGGATCAAATCCCACCTTTTCTAGGAGCTAGTGGTATGTGAGGCAGGGCTGCCCTCCATTGTGTAGCCCATAAACTTCTTCTACAAGAAAACATACTGTTTCCTCAAGTATATTGTAGTCTATCCAAATCATCTTTCTGGATGAATAAGTATTACCAGAAATAGAATCTTACCAATCCAATCATTGATATCTTTGATCATTTTTTTTGTGGTTTTCTACTTTCCATAGATTCCCTTACTTGGAGAGGGTTTATCAAGTAATAATCCAGCTTTTTGATCAAAGTTGTGCTCGCCTTCAACATTGAATCCTCTTTCTTATTGCTTCGCTAGTTGATGCTGCTATTTGGTGATTTAAAACAAACTAGACAACTCAAGCTTGGCTCATGCTTGGCTTAAGAAGAGCTTGAACCAAGCTCAGTGTGAAACTAAACAATTCGAGCTTGAACCAGCAAAATAAGCTTGAAATTAATTTCAAGCCAAACCAAAAATGGACCTAGCTCGATAATGCTTGAATATATTTGAATTATATATAAATATTTTATATAGTATATTATTAAATTAAAGATTTATTTTTTTCAAAAAAAAATTCTTGGATTGATTAAATGATAATTTAGGTATGAACCAAACCCTAAAACAAGCTTAAAATCATGGCTTGAGTTTTTATTCAGCCTTGGATCAAGCTTTATTACTCGAGTTGATTGCAGCTTGATTTAGAATTATCAAGCTGATCAAATAGACTCGTGTTCAGCTTAACTCAAAGTTATGCTCAATTTTAGCTTGAAAAAGTGGTTAAAACATCCAGCTTGATCTTAGAGTTTAAGCTCGAAATTAATTTCAAATTGAGCTTAATCAGACTGAAGCTCAATCCAATGTAGCTGGATCACATCCCACTACAATCCCAATCAGTTCTGTATGAAAAGATGCTCTTAGTAATTTGTAATAAGAACATAATTTTTATTAAAAATGTTGGCCTTGAAGATGTATACCGTTGATGGTTACTCTCTTGTTAAGGTTAGTGTTAAGGTTAGCTGAGAGGAGGAACTTGGCAAAGGGGTTTTTCTATGGGTATAGAGGTTACAGAAAATTTTTTTAGGAAAAGCATGGAAGGCTTGTAATTAGGTTGACATGTAGAGCTACAAATGAGTCGAGCTGCTAATGTGCAGCTAAGTACTTTGAGCTTGGCTCTGATAAGAAACAAGCCAAGCTCAAACATACTCTGGATCTCAGCTCATAAATGGGCCTAGCTTAAGCACCTTTCTACGCAAAAGTTGAAAGGATTGGCTTTGCTAAGGCTTCGCTCAAAGCTTAGTTGCAGTTATGTGAAGCCCATCTCAAGCTGGAGCCATATTCAAGTAGGTATTCGATATACAGAGCTAAGCCCAAGTAGCCTAATACATGTCTCAGCTTTGCTTGTTTGCACTGCGATGATACGACCAGATAGGTACGAAAGATTTGAAGATGTGGTGGACAACTTGTTAATTTCTAATTATGTTTCTATTCACACCTTGTACCCTTATCAAGTCTATAGCTTATTATTTACTGTAGCAAACTTGTTACATGGAGTAACTGAATTGGCAAAAAATTATATATGCTCATGATATCGTGCATATTTCTCTTGCTTTTCCAAAGTACTTGTGTGCATGGTAGTAATAATCTATGACTTATGTTATTATAATTCTTTATTTTCTTTTGCAGATAAATTTGAAGAATTTGGAAGATAATGCAAGTGCTCTATCTTGATGATGATAGGTCTTCACCGTTTGTCTGTTAATATGTACTTAATGGTTGTTTCACCAAGTACCTCTTTTATATGACCAAATAAATAGGACTTCTATATGCTAGTTAGGAACTTTTGTGATGATACTATCAATATGATTGTATATTTTTATGTTCTGGTACTACAGATATATGATAAAAATACCAACATAAACTCCACTACTTCCAATCCACTGCTAGCAATTAGAGGCAAACAGACCTAAAACACACGTTTTTCCTAATAAAATCACAACTGACATTAAAAGGGAAATATTTTTATAACAAATTTGATTAAGGGAAGCACAAAACTTTGAGGGTAAGTATGAGATTGCCATCAGAGAGTGGCCCATAAGCATCATTCCTGACACAAGGTAGGATGGAGGGCTCATCTAAGTTTCAACCCTTTGGGCTCCAATCGAAAAGATCAAGAGATCGATCGCCAACAGCACCACATTCCCGATCTAAAGCCCAAGTTACTAAATTGGAGCAAGTCTAAATTAAAGACGGTCGAGTTTCCATTAAAATCCAAGAAAAAGAGAGCATCCCAAATAGAAGGAGAAGAGGGCAAAACTATTCAAGGTCACTTTGTTTTGGGTCAAGAGGAGGGAGGGAGGGAGGAGGAGGATGTCTGAATCTTGCTATGGCATCAAGAGAGAAACCATTTGGACTATTAGGATATTTTAACCATCCCAGCCCAACCCATATTTTGGCTAGGCTTGGTCTAAGATAATATCAAGTAATGTTGTGACTTTGGGTGGACTGGTCCGCTACTAAGCTGGTGGATCTGGTCCAGCCAATAATTTTCCCCCTATAACACCCTTAAAACTAGAAGTCAAAGAGAAGAAAATGAAGAGATCAAAGAAAATAAAATAAACAAAAGCAAAAAATGGCCATAAAAGGATCGAACCCAAATCCACTAAGTCCCTTGAAATAGGAAACAAACACGAAGAAAACTTAAAAAATAAAAGAACAAGGCTCATTTTCCATGATCTAATGATAAAGAGAGGGAGAGAGAATAAGATCTCCTTGCCTTTAGAGTATGATAGGGAAGAAGAGAGCCATCAAGGTAGGTGAAGATCTAGGGTTATTTCAAAGGAAGGAGGAGAATAAGGGAGGATGGAGGAGAACAAGAGTCTCATGAGATCATGATGGAGATTTATTATATAGAACAAGATCTACGATTTTAGAGAAAGGCATACCTCAAAACAAAGCATCGAGTATGCTAAAGTAGCTGCCTCATCAGATGTCGAAGTTACCAATTCTATGTAAGATCTACGATTTTGTAGGACAGATTGATTAGGAAAGGGCTAGGAAGGAGAAGGGGATACAAATGGGACTAGGAGAGAGATTTAGGAAATTGAGAGAGACTTTAAAAGAACAATTTTAGCATTAGGCATCAAGTGACGTGTCGGGCTCGAGATTTGGGAGGCCATTCGGGTTTCTTTATTAGGTTTGGATCGGGTTAGATTAAATTAAATCATTGAGCATAAGATCCAAATTAATCAACTCAGAAAATTAAATGGGTCAGATCGGATCAGGTCAAAATTCAATAAATCTAGATCCAATCCAAAAAAATATAATGTGGATCCAATTTTAGAACCTAATCCAGCCTCATGGATCTCTGGAAGCAGGTCGGATCAAGTTTAAGTGGATTAAATCATAGGTCAATCCGATCTATTTATAGCCTTTTTTAGTATGACGGTATAGTCCTGGGGCAAAGATGTATCGTGCTAACAGTGTCTTAATACCCACATGCTACATTAAACATGGTAAGATGGGTTAGAAAAACAAATAAGACTTGGGAAAAAAATGGAGAGTTGAATGGTTAGCGAACTAAAATACTATGCTTCGTACACATCACCTTTTGTGTTAGGACATAATGTTATACGAGGATAGTCTGAGACCTTCAAAAATGTCCATCTTGCCAATTTAGTGTGGAGAATCCGATGACTTGACACTCCATCATTGTATGTTTAACGTTAGATGGCTTGGATGACATAGAGGCAGGTCAACGAGCCAACCAACTAGATCTACTTGTTTATTATTCTTCTTTCTCGCATGAATAAGATTTTTAAATCATTAGGGATAGTATTAAATGAAGCAAATACTCAACAATCTCTACTCTGCACCGTTGCACGGTGGCGTAGGTGTCTACTTTAACCGTCATCACAAAGACAAAAAGAACTGCCTACTCGCCTTATGTTCCAAACTTCTCTACCACAACAGCCCATAGAAGTCTTTCCACAATTGCCTTATATTCCACAACAGATCATTAGATAACTACGGTCCACCATATCTTATCCACCAGCAAATAACCAAGTGAACAATGGTTCTCCCCACGATCCAATTAAAGAGAAAATGATATCCCATCCACAATAATTTCAAACCAATATATCCATCCTATCTGGATGAACATCCTTGGATAACCAGCCAATTTCGTTCATTTATTGCTCTTCTCGCAGAAGTATTTGCTGGACCAACGAGACACCACATTAGGTTCTGACACCCAAAAAGGGCCAAAATGGCATATTCTTCTGTGCGTCGAATTAAAACAGCGTCATGCTAGTACTTAATCGTTTCCATATTTTTGATTTAGCATGCAGATCTGGCAATTTAAATCCGCTAAAAAAATACTTGAAAAGTCTCAGATGGGATGACAATGGGCACACACAATAGAGATACAAATCAGTTGAAATCACAGTTAATTTTTTCTCCTATATTTTTTTTATATACCTCTTAGAGAAAAGAGAATCATGATGATAAATGCAACTATGCCATCTCGGCAATGGCTTTATGCCTGCATCTTGCCTCCTCCTTTTTTTCTCTCCCTCTGCCATTATTTAATTTAGTAACCTCTTGCACATAAAATCCACTATTAATAAGTGGATGCTCACAACCCTTCCTCTTTATTTAAAAAGAGAAAAGATATTTTTATAAAATTAAACTAAAAATCTTATAAAAATCAGATTTGTTTGTCCATCTATCTTGTATTTTCTAAAGACCTGTCCAGATTCGATCTAAATTCTTACTTTAGATTGCAGGGAGGAAAAAAAATAGACCAGATGATATTTGGTTCATACAAAATCATATTTAAATAAACAATATAATTTATTAGTCATATAAAATTTTTAGTCTACAGAAATAATTAAATATAATCTAATAATGTAATCCAACCTAGTAGAAGAATTATGTATTATGTTAAGCTTGAAAAGAATATGCATCGAGAGACTCAAGGTCAGGATAATTTGTTATTTTTTTCCGGGATGGATATCCCGGATTCCAAAACCGACGGCAGATCTAGACCATCCCAACTCCAAAAACGAGTCGAGTGTTCCCGGTCGCATAAAAATAGTTGAACATGGACGGTCGTCAAATATTGCACTCAATAGGATGAGTTTTCATTCTGGCAGAACAGAACCTAATCACCCACATCCAGATTTATGAGCCACCAAGCTTAATAATATTTTTTTTGAAAAAAAATCTCATCTTCCTCCTATCAACGAACGAAAGAAAACGAGTGTACAAGAGCGAGCTCCTAAAACTCCGACGGCCGGCCGGAGTAGCATTCTGATGAGCGTTTCATGGGGCGGAGAAGGCGTCGTCGAGCCACCACCGGACAGGGGCTCGCCGTCCTTCTCGCCAGGCTGATGTGGTGGAGCACCATCTGTGTGTCCAGCGAACACTGGACGACTGTGGCACCGCCCGCGCCAGGCTTGAAGTAGAGGCAACTCGTGACAGAGCTCTATGTCGAGGTCTGCTACTCCTCGTCATCGTGGTAGCAAGAGGAGGGTGAATGCAAGGACTTCTTGGGTATTATAAAAGCTATGGTTTCTTCTCAAAAAAGGAGAGAGTAGTAGAATGGGAACAATCATAAGATGGTAAAAGAACGGATAGGGAGAGTTAGGGCGGTGGAGCCGTTTCTATAGCAGTTTGAGGGAGGGCCAAAACCAGGTTCTATAGCATGTAGTTTGTCTATTTCTTTTTCTTTAGGATATCACGTATTAAAATTAAAGGACTTTACAAGGTAATAATTTTGTTGTACCAACAATATATATATATATATATATGGACATTTAATATTAGAAAATATTAGAAGACATCAATCGGATTATTATTCAAATCCTGATACGAGTCGGTGTTTGGCTAGATAGAAATCAAAATTGACATCACTGACTTGTCAGTATCGGCTGGGAAGCTAAATGGCAATTACCTCCAAATATTGGTAGCTCTCGTATAATATGGAAAAATATTGATTGGACTAGATTTATCCTATTATTTTTGAATCAGTTGAACCACGGCTCGATACATCGCTGAGACCGCATGCAGAGAGCTTAGTTTGGATGCTAGTTTGAGTGCCGCACCATCTGAGTGTTTGCAGTGCATAGCTTCATATATTTTTCACATTTACGTGGGCTCTTCATGAGTGTTCGTAGTTCTTTGTGCTAATAATTGACATGGTATCCGTGATGTCACCATTAATATAGTACAGTACTTATAATTTGGACGAGAGGTTGAGAAGGACAGATTACAGTTTTTTCTTTTTTTTCCTGAGCAAGGATAGGTTACAGTTTTTATTCCACTTCCACGAACAGTAGTAAAATTAGTGCTTAATCACGATCAGCTAATTAAAATAAGAGCTAGATTACACATCAAATAACGTAATGATAACTTAGTGGGTATTAGGAAGAGGTCCTATGTTCGTAAATTATTAGAGATTGATGGGTTTGGGCATATATCTTTCACACAAAAATTGGGTTCGCCATCTTGAATGAATCCATCGTTGAATCGTGCAATAGTCACCGTGAGATCTGCACAAATCGATGAATGAAAAAGTTTGAATTGATGCTTATGATACAACGGTCCACGACATAAAAGAAAATTATTTTTTCACTTAAAAGATATAACTTGGACCCAAATTAACGGATCCAGATAAGTTGGTAGTAACCCATATATCCTGTACATTGCATTTTTCATATTATCCACTTGCATTTTTCATTCCAATAATGTTCCGTATTGAAAAAATATTGCTGAAATTATTTTTTTCTGAATATTTTAAATTCTTAATTAAAATATGATAGTTTAACAATTATTTGTGGAAGCTCATATACTTGCATATTTATCCCACCATCCTGTGACTTCACGTTTGCAATGCATCTGAGAGCCTACGTACAATGAGATACAGGGGCCATGCACTTGTACAACGAAACGAAAGAAGGCTAAAAAAAAACACATGCACTGTGATAAAACAGAAGAGGCATGCAAGAGTACTTGTAGGAGGCATAGAAAAATTACATAACTATAGCTTTATTACCGTAGTAATTAATCTTTTGCTTCGTAGGAGCGTTCTTGCCGCAATTTGTTTTCCATAATATCTGCGAAACTTTAGTTGTACAATCTTATCACCTCGACTATTCATGTATCCACTCACAATCTCTCCATGCATATTTGCACCAGCAATAAAATGCTGAATAGTCTGAATAGCCATCACATCATTTACTGTAGAAATAAAATTTATCAATATATATATATATATATATATATATATGGTTCCGAAGATGAATGATGGATATATATATATATATATATATGGTTCCGAAGATGAATGATGGCCATTTGTCATTGGTACGAATAACGTGGCAGCTATCCAGAATTATGCAACTCTGAAGGCACTGCCGAGGATCCCGATTTCTATTGGGAAATGGCTGATGGTAGAAACGAGAGAAATGGTTCTAAACCTATGGTACGAGCACCAGAGACGGCAGTGCTAATGCTCAAACCGCAAAGCCAATGGGCACCTCGTTTATTTGGCTGTCCTAAAATCCGAGGTCATTATATTAAGAATTTTGCTAACGAGTATCCCAAAAACATTGATGAAAAAGTATTTAATATTTCTTAAAAATAATAAAACATTGATGAAAAAGTATTTAATATTTCTTAAAAATAAACTAATAAAATATTAAAAATAAAATTTTAATTTTTATAAAAATAATTATATTTATTATATCTTTCATAATAATTTTTATCTTTGATATCATCTTGATTTAAATATTTTATTATTTTAAAAAAAATATTAAATGCTCTTTAACGAGTATTCTTTGTGCGCTCGTTAGCAAAATTTTTATATCGATGGGCAAGGCCGGAAATCCTCCATTTCGGGGGCCGACAAAAAGCTATCCTGGGCCATCTCTCCAGGCGGGCAATCAATTAATGCTGGTACTTTACCTCAGGCAGCTGTCCCATGTTTCATTTGACGATTTTTCCCTTTGCTTGCTGTAAAAGCAAAACATCCAGTGCACCGAACCAGCCCCCAAATACCGTGGTGAAAAAATAACTAATGATGAAAGTGGGAAAAACAGTGCAAGCAGCGGTAACCTCTCAATTAGTTTCTTGACGTACTTTAAAATAAAATTTTACTAACAAGTATTCTAAAGACACTCGTTAAAAAATATTTAATATTTTTTAAAAATAATAAAATATTTAAATTTAAATAATATTAAAAATAAAAATTATTATAAAAAATAGAATGAGTATAATTATTTTTATAAAAATAAAAAAATTATCTTTAATACCATCTTGATCTAGATATTTTGCTATTTTCAAAAAAAATTAAATACTTCTTAATCAATATTCTTAGGGTACTCATTAGCAAAATTTTTAAAATAATATTATTGATATATAAAAAGTATTAATATATGTGCCGGGAGCAACCACATCTATAATTATCGCATTGCTAATTCTTGTTTAAGTTTGAAAGGATGGAAATTGGAGAGGAAGAAATTCAACGAGCAAGTGAATTTTGGATGTGATATATAATATCAATGTATATCAAATTTAGATTTGATTGGATATTCTGATCCAAAATCCTAATTTAGACTAGTATAATTAAAAAAAAAAAGTCTGGACTAGACTTATATTTTTAATACTCAAGTATCTTTAAAGTGGACTAGTCCACATTTCATAGAAAGATAAAATTGACTTATTGAGATCATTTTTTTTCTTCTAATAGGATTTGGATCAGCTCATATAAAAAGATAGTTTTGAATGGCTATAAATATAAGCTTAACCTAGCATCTAATTCAATATTTTTTGATGATTGTATTGATCCAGCTCATAAAGTTTGTAGGACAACCATCCAAATAAACTCTTAGTTGTAATTCCTACAAATATAACCAAAGCTGCATTACATTAGTTCCTTTAAATTGGTAAGTAAAAGGTAGCCGGGAATTCCTGATTTTTTTTATTCTTCCTGTAATGGTTTTCTAAAATTTTCTATCCCAATTAATTAGGAGATGAAGGTCTTAATTATCTAAAATGGAAACAAGCAGAGAAGTGGACTCAAGTGCATGGGCTAGGAAGTGGATTTTTAAATAGAGGGAAAAAGAGGAAGTGCTTAGGAAGCGGGTAAGTTTTTGAAACGAGAATTTTCCCAACCATTTATAGACTTTATGCTTCCTTCTGCTACCGATGCTTTGGTGTCCACTTCAAAACTTGAAATGGTGGCTAAAATGAGAGAAGAAGAAGGGTTCAGATCCGAGTTTAATGGATTAGCATGTTTGAACGTATAATCACCACATAGGGATCACAAAATCATTTTATGCTTCCTAACTCCTACATGGAGTTTGTAAAATCTTCAATTAGCATGAGCTCTCTTATTGTGGTTTCATATATTTTCTAGACTCCATCTTGTCCAATGACACTTTATCATTTCTATGTACGTTACTACTACTTTGTAATTTTAATTTAATTTTTGTGCAAAAATAAGATATTTTTCATCAACAAATCACAAACTGCCTTGATGCTAGCATATCAACACCTGGCACACTTGTCTAATTGTATAAACAAAACTTGCATAAATTTGGAGGATGATTTGCATAAATTTATAATAAATCAACCTTATAATTTAGATAATCTGCACTTTATGTGTAAATATCCAAAGGTTTCCTCCTTGTGTACAAAATCTAAAGCTGGAATACCATATTATGTATTTTAGATTTTGAGTACATATGCCTGCAAGAATAAATGCAACTTAAAGATAAACAAAGATATGTCTGGCAATAGGGGTTGCCACTCTATGAAATCAAGGAGATTTTAAAGACTGCTAAATGCAAGGAAGGATGGTTGGTAAAAATAGTCTAGGTTGATCGAAAGAAACAACAAGCAAAGGGGCGTAGGTTGCCTTAGCGCCTTATAACACTAAAAAAAGGGCTAATGTTTGGTCGCTAGCAAAAGATAGACCAACCATAAAATTGGTGTATGATCTATGGGGCTCAATGCTAGCAAGCCTCCGCTTATTGGCATCTAATGTACGTGTAAAGTTGGAAAGTGCAAGCTAGCTTACCTGCAAGTCTCTCAACAATTTTGCTAAAGGTTTGAAAATTATCCGATATACAGTTAAATAAGTATTATTCAAACTCACCTCGAAATCGGATCGCTAGTTATATAACTTTTATTCTTTTTTTAAATGAATTTAGTGCATCTGTTGTTGTGAATGAAATGCTCTTCGAACGTTAAATAAGTACTATTCAAACTCACCTCGAAGTTGGATCACCAGTTATATAATTTTTATTCTTTTTTTAAATAAATTTAGTGCATCTGTTGTTGTGAATGAAATGCTCTTCGAACTACCCATAATTCAAAAAGTTGACCATGGGCCGCTCCTTAGGCCTAAACTATATTTATTTTAGAAAAAATATTTTCTACGCCATGTATGATGCGGCATGGTGCATATGATAATTGACATTCGTACGAGACTAACGTACAGCATCCAAAAAAAAATCTTTTTTTGCTTTCAAATCTGCATGTCCTCCGAGCCCAATCTATTTGAAGTATCCAAGTTTCACCGATCATGATCAACTCTACTTATAACACAAGAAACTATTTTACACATAAAATAAGCATTGATTGCACTGCCGTTTTAAACATTTGACTCTCATGATTAGAAACTTCTAACTTCTAAAAATTTATTGCATAGACCCTTTTTTTTTTTTTCTAAGTAATTCTTTTTTCATATTTTAAATCTATAGTGAATACACATTTTTTATCAACTACATCTCATCTCTATTATTTAAATTTTAAAGTGAAAATTCATAAATTTTTTTAGGGTATAATAAAAGGATAAAACTAAACTAGAATTTATAGAAAGTAATATTATAAGTATCAAAGTATAAAATAAATCTTAAAAAAATAAGACAGAAGTTCAACCATCCAAAATAAGATACTCCTCTAGGATATAAGCTATCGGCTAATACACTACACGATTGCTCTTGCAATGTATATATATATATAGTTTTGAAAAATAAAAAATCTTGCTCTTCTTTTTTTTTTTTTTCTAAATGTTGGCGTAACGTTAGATGTTAATTTTGGATTAAAAAAATATTAATATTAGCATGTATTCATTTTTCTATGAGGATCATATATAAATAAGAAAGATATTGACAGAGGTAAGATGAAATGTTATATACCTCCCTCTCATTAGGCTTTCACTATTCCTATAAACAAATATTACTTTTTTTCTATTAAGAAAACAAGAAAAAAATTAACATTTAATTAAATCACATCATCTAAAAAATAGATGTTCAGTGAAGTTATGACTATCCATCCATTACTCTTTTTTTTTCTTTTTTAAGTAATGACCACATACATTATGTTTCTTTAATACCAATAATTATTAAAAAATAATAAAAATATATGATCATGTTATACAAAAAAAAGAAAATCTTTACTAAAAGCATGACATAATCAATTAAAACAAATTAATTAATTAATTAAATTAAATTTGTATGATAATTTTTTTAAAAAGAGATGCATGTCTCCCCACCAAAAAATAAGAGTTAAGTAACACATGTCCAACTAAATACTCATCATGGTGCATTAAAGTATTTAATGTAATGAACAATTGCATGTCCAGTAACATATAAAACTTAGAGATAAAATTTAATAAAAAAATATATAAAATTTTTTTTACACAAGATTCTCAAAATTTTATCAATAAATTGTCAACTTAATATACCAAAACAACCTAGCTTACACACAAATAAAATTCACGATCCCGATATCGAATCCAATATCAATATTATTTTAATATAATATAAGTATATAATATAATATGAGATAAGAGATGTACCAAATATCAGATATAGTATTGCATACCAATTCGGCATCGAGATTAAATGGTATATTCGATATAATATCCATTGGTACGATAAATCTCACATAAATTTCTATCTTAATCATTATTTTCATTCAAACCTTTCCAGCATCCGCTCCACTCTTTCATGACAAGCTAGCTCGCACAAGGTTAGCTGGATTTATCACCCTGTGCATCGCTCTCTCGTCGCTCGTACATCAAAAAGCAAAGGCCATCTTTGGCTAGTATGTACATCTTACACCACCGCAAAGAGCCAATCAACATCCTACACGAGCTCATGCGGCAAGTCGCATGCTGGCCTGCCACCCTTTCAACTCGGGGCCCACCGGTGATTCGTAGCCCTTTTGGGGCCCACCAATGCCATTGCTCGTCCGGTACGTCCCTCTCTCCCCTCGCACGTGAAGGGGGACCTCCCGATCCCCTCCGATCCGCCGCCCCCGGTCGCCCACACGTGCAAAGGCGACCGCCATCTGCCCACCTCAGATTCGACCCGCACGTGCTCAGGCGTCCGGATGCCCGCCTCGCACGCCCGCTCCGACACCCGCCACACCTTGACAGACTTGTCCAGGCTCCCACTGTATACCACCCAATGTGGGCCCGTAGGACCACCGCTCCTGCCTTCCTCAATGGCCAAGCATTTAATGGGGCCCGCGTGGCCGGCCAATATCGCGAGCTTCGTATGGGCCCCGCCCATCTCCCTACGCCACACGCACAACGTCGTATCCGCCGACCCGCTCACGACCAAACTCCCAGCGGCCGTGAGGCACAGCAGCGCCATCTTGTGCCCGCGGAGAACCCCAGCGTGGGCCAGCAGCATGCCGCCGCCGCGGACCTTCCAGAAGTTCACCAGCCCGTCCGACGACCCGCAGTAGACAGCCCCCGCCGCCGGTGCCACCGCCAGGGACGTCACGGCGCTCTCCTGCCGGAGCAGAGTCTGAACCGCCACGTGCCGGGTGGCGCCGCCCTTATTCACCCACTCCCGCCGCCACACTTTCACCGTCCCGTCGGCGGAGCCGGTGAACACCAGCCCGTCGAACCCCGCCGCGGCCACTGCGTTGATGGCGTCGTCGTGGGCGTCGATCGATTCTAAGCACTTAGAGTCGGAAATCCTCCAGATTTTTAGCGTTTTATCCCAGGAGCCGGAGTAGAGGAGCCCGGCGTCCTCGTCGAGGGCGAGGCAGGAGACAGCGTCGAAATGGCGGAGCCAGACGACGTTGCGGTGCCGCCGGACCTCGACGTAGTTGGAGGGGTTGATCGAGCTCTTGAGGAAGTCCTTGAGCCTCGGGAGGGTTCCGATGCGCTGGTGGACGTTGGGGTTTTTGGAGGAAATCTTCCAGATGCGGATCTTGCCGTCCTGGTGTCCAGTGAAGATCTTGTCGCCGGAGACGACGATGGCCTTGACGAGGCCGCTGCCGGACTTGAAGCCGCCGAACTCGTGGCGGCCCTTCCAGACGCGGATGTTCTTGCTGTCGGAGCCGGTGTAGAGGAGGTCGCCGACGGCGGCGAGGGAGTAGACGTGGCCCTCCTCGCGGACGAGGGAGCCGAGGAGGCCGGCGGAGTGGGGTTCGTCGAAGAGAGGGGGAAGTTGAGTCCACGGGGACTTGGCGAAGGGGGAGGCCGTCGGATTCCAGGGAGAGAGAGTGTATGGAGAGGTCGCGGCGCTGGTGGGGTTGCGCTCGGAGAAGTAGGCGGGGCTGACGGTCGCGGAGGTGGGGGCGGCGGTAGGAATGGGGAGGTCGTCCTCACCGTTGGATTGGGTGACGGGTTCGGAACGGAGGAGGTTGGAGAGCTTGAAGGATCGCGGAGGTGGGCTATTCGCCGCCGCGGCGGATGATCCCTTTCGATCCCTCATGGAGATTTCGTCGAACAGAAGCGAAGACTACAGAGAGCGTTTTTCTTTTTTTCAAAAGAAGGGAAAAAAGAAAAAAAAAACTTGGTTCGAAAGCTTTGAAGAGGTGGAGCGAAGAGCGAGGTCCAAATATATCGGAAAGGGAGAGTGGACGATATGAATAGAGGGAGAGGACGGGGAACTGGTCCTCTGTGGTTGGAGACACGTGTACGGAGCAAAACTTAGATCGGAAGGGTGGGGATACGATGGCAGATGTTTTGGTGGGACTACGGTGTTGCGGTGGCGTTACGTGGGCTGTTGACGGTCGGCGTTGGCCGGTTTCTCTGGGCGCTGGTCAGCTCATGATGAGTCTTGCTCCCATTGGATGACAATAACCGGTGAAATTACGAAAAAGAAAAAGTTACGAAGGAGCATTGCTATGGTGACAAGTGTTGTTCCTTCCGCGACAAAAATTTTAAAAAAAATGCTGAAAAATCGTACCGAGAATTGAGTTGTGGCTGGATCCAGAGGAACACGAAATAATTGATAATTGCGGTTGTCGTTCTAATCACCTTGTGATCCATGTTGAGAGTACTGAGACGAATGTTTATTGAATTAGAAATATAATTGGAGGGAGGGACCTGAGGTTCAATCAAGCCAAATTGAGCTAAGTTATTGGAAGCCCAAGCATAATTTAATTCAAAATATTTAGATTCAAAATTCAATTCAAGACCAATTAAATTTTAATATATTAGTTAGAATTTAACTCAATAAAAAAAAAAATGATATTTATGGTTCACTTAGCTCGACTCGAATGTTAATTGAGCTATAATTAACTCGTTTCAAACTTAAATTTTAGCTTGAATTCAAAACTTGAATATAATTTAAAAAATATACTTAAAAAATTAAGAGTTAGATCATATTGAAAAAAATATATAAGTACTGTATTTCAAAAATATTTAATATATATATATATATTCTCTGATGGCATGCAAGTTTTTGGATTGAATATTTTGGGATTCGAGATCAACTCAAAAAATTCTTCGAACTATTTGACTCTGACTCAAACTTGCTAAATAGTTGAGTCCTGCTCATCTTGGAACCAAGTTTAATTCTTGCTGCCTTTTTCTTATTTGAGCAATTCAAACTATTTTTATTAGCCGAAGTTATTGGCCGCAAAGTTAATTTATTGATCTCCATTTCATATTCAGACATGGAAGATCAACGCACCTTTATAAGTTCCAACAGAGTGTTTAAGTTTAAAGTAGTTTGAACTTGGACGTCAGAGGTATGCCTGAGACTTGGAGGGAGTAGAGAAGCTAGATGAAGCAAAGGCTATTCAGACATGGAAGATCAACGCACCTTTAAAGGCTCCAATAGAGTGTTTAAGTTTAAAACAGTTTGAACGAGGACATTAGAGATATCCCCGGGACGGGGGGAGAAGAGAAGCCAAACGAAGCTAAGGCAGCTGACCACAGGATCGACCATGGTTGGAGTGTTTGACTTTGTTCTAAAATCTCGAATCTACCCCTACTTGATAACTAGACGACATTTTTGTCCTTGAGCTAAGTTTGACCCATTGCAGCCCGAACCTTTCGTCGATTCGAAGTACTCTACATTGCCGAGATCGAGTATGCAAGACACGCTCTGCGGCTCTATGTTTGCAAATCCAAATCTTTTCTTTAGTTCAATGCACTCTGTATGACTGAGGCAGGAGCATGCACGGGTACGTTCTCGACTCCTATATTTATGATGCATGTCCCAATATCTTTCCATCAGTTTGAGCACTATGTATGTCGAAATCAAAGCCCAATGTAAGGCACACCTAGGCTCATGTTTGCAGTTGAATCTTTTCTCGTTCAAGCACTCTGCATGCCGAGACCGAAATACGCAAGGTACATCTCAGCCCCATATTTGCAATGTTGCCCGAATCTTATCTCGATTCAAGCACTCTGCATGTCAAAACTGAAGCACGCAGGACACATCTCGGTCTCATATTTATAGTCCGAATCTTTTCTTGGTTCGAGCACTCTACATGCCGAGATCTAAATTTTATATAAATTAATACTTAATTAAATAATTTTTAATACCTAATTATGCTTAATTAATTTTTATTAATTAATTTAATACTTAATTAATACTTATAATAAAATAAGACTATTGTACAGGACTGAGGCACAGATTGGGGCATAGGAATTGAGGGCGAGGAGGCACAAGCGAGAAGGAACTAAGCCTCGGGGATGCGGCCATAGATGGAAGCTCGGGGAGATGGTAGATGGAAGGTGGTTGGGGGCTCGAGGGAGAGCTGGTGCAGTCGAGGGAAAGCAAACTGGAGGAAAGCCGCTGTCTGAGGGAGAGAGGGGTGATAGAGGGATCGAAGGATGGGGGGGAGAGGGGTGGTGGGCTAAGATGTCAGAGAGGCCAATGAGGAGGCTAGAAGCTTATGGTCGGAGGCTTCGGAGAGACGCGGCAGAGATTGCCAGCTGGGGGAAAGCCGCCTGGCCAGGGGAAGAGGGATGGTTGGGGGACCGAAGGATGGGGGAGAGAGGGTGGGGCTGAGGTTTTCAGGAGAACTGGAGGTCGAAAGCTTGCGTCGAGGGCTCAGGAAAGGCAGAGGATAAGCCGGGGGCTTGGGATAGCGGGCTGGGTGCAGCCAAGAGTAACTTCGAGAGAAGACGGTGGGTGGGTGGGGAGATCCGTAAGGCGGCGAGAAAGAGGAGGATATGGGTCGGAGTTTTAGGAGGATGTGGATAAGAGGATCGGAGGCTCGAGCGGATGGGTGGAATGCAGCAGGACGACGAGACAGTCGGGGGAAGCCATCAGATCGGGTCAGAAAGAAAGAGAGGGGGTGGCAAAGGAACTAAAGGGCGAGG
>QRFJ01000458.1:1003124-1018124 GCA_006176705.1 Cocos nucifera
TTTTTGTCCTTGAGCTAAGTTTGACCCAAATGGGTGATGATGGATTGAGCTAAGTTCACCATCGTTGTTTGTATCATGGGGCCGTTATGTTTTGCATGTGGTTGCCTTTCTTTTTCTCAATGGTCCATTATTTTTTTTGGAGGTCAGTTCATGCTAACAACTTATCTCATGGAGATATAAAAAAAAAAAAACTTAAATGGCTTTGTATTTTGTGGATGTTAAGGGTGACTTGTAATTAAGGTCATTTGGCTAAACTTTTGAGGTAGAGTTATATTTGAGATTTATCAATTATTGTGTCGAAAACAACAGTTGATATGATGGTTTTAGCGTATCTGACCACTTGAGTGTATATATGAATAAATTATTATATAGAGAGGGCTTACGTTACATCTACTTTATATAAGTAATGATATGATTGAACATTTATCTCACTACAATAATAGTTTCTAAGGAAAGGTATATAATATTTTTGAGAGTCCAATTTATCCTTATTAATCTCAAGTTAAAATATTTTCTTACATGATATAACAAATAACATCTTTATTTTACTATGATGTTAGCTAATAGTTATTTTTTATTCCAAAAGATCCAACAAAAGCCAAGCCAATTAAAAGGCAATATTTTCAACATAACAATGAGTTACTAATATTTTCTAAACTCACTTTTCAAATGCTCTGTTACCATAAAATAATGAAAAAAAGAGTTAGCTATCAAATGGTCATACTATAAAAATCTAGACTATTAATGATGACGAATATCATTGCTAATAGTCCTTTAGCATTCGCTAATAGGAATGTCATCATTAATACCATCGTAAAAGTTAATTTAAAAAATTATTATCATTAATTAGTATTATTAGCGATGGCAAAAATCACCGTCGCTAATAAAAAAATTAACGACAGCTTTAAAAATAAAATAATTTCATCTCTAATTATTTTTTAAAATAATTTTTTAAAAAAAATTTAAAAATATTAACGATGATAGATTTGTTTCTAATATCGTCGCTAATGATTATTAGCGACTAATTATTTCATCACTAATACCATCTTTAATATTATTTAATTTTTAAATTAAATAAAAAAATATTTTAAGAAATATTAGAGATGGTAATTTGGTCTCTAATGCCGTCGCTAATAGTTATTAGCGAGGATAACTATCATCTCTAATACCAACGGTAATAATTAATTTTATTTTTTTAAAAAAAATTAATAGTAATATTTTAAAATTTATTTTAATTAATCATAATGAATTATGATTTCTAATACCTATTATAATTAAAATCTAAAGATAATATGACAATCAAAAATTAAAAACTAATTATATTATATTAAAATTAAAAATTATATAATTTTTTTATAAGTAATATCCAAAAAATATAATATATTAAAAAAAATTAGGTCCAATCCTCATCATTGTCCACCTTCTCCTCTCCAATAGCTGGTAGATGAGTGCTGGATGTCCTAGCATCCTGTAATAAAAAAAATAATATTAATAAGTTTCGATACAGAGATGTATCTTTCGATACATTCTTTTAATTCTCAAATAGATTATTTTTATACATTCCATTCGATAATACAGAGCTATATATAGACACCCCCGGTCCATCAATTGAATGGTTAGATTGAATTTTTAGCTCCTAGATTTTTTTTTAGACTCAAACCTAAATATACGAAGCTTCTAAAATAAAAACTTAAAATAATTAAAATAATTTAATAATATAATTATTTAATGTGATGGCTGAAATGAGGAGTCCAGCTGATCATGCAGCTACGGATTCTAAAAAAGCTCCACGATCGTATCACGGATGGCATCTAGGAGGCTCTAAGGTTGCTGGCTCAGAAGTCTCTATACGACCTCCTCCATGTTCGCATCGCTCTAGGTCTGAAATATTGAGGCCTGTTAGGATACCAAAGAATATTGAAGTGGTAGAAGGTTGAAGCTATAGCCGAATCCTATGACCCAATTTCTATTCACCCTCCGATGGCGCTGAGCCATCCCTCAAGATCAAGGAGGGCTGAGAAGATGGGATATCGCCATACCTCTCAGCAACATACGTTGCATAACGTATTTACACAGTTCAAAAATATATTTATTATAATATAAAAATTAGATTCTATAACAACTTAATTAGTAAATATAGTTTGAAGTTCTTATCATGATCTATCACGACGTAGAATCTAAATAGTCACCAGTTCTCCTAGACTAGTGTGTGGCCTACCACAACTACAGCTGATCTGATGGATGATCCAACTATCATATCTATAATAAATAAATAATTAAATTAAATTAATTAAAATATGGATATAATAATTTTTATAGTTCTAATGAAGAGCTTTGATATTGATTTTTTACTAGTTTGTCGACCACAACATGTGTGGCGATCGAGCTACCCATATGCCTGATTGGATCCTACTGGGTGGCTCGATTTTGTCAAGCACTTTGTCACCTACTAGAGTACTCCTTGTTGCTCTACTAGTCACAGAGGGCCTGTCATATATCCTTCTACATCCAGTAATCCATAAAGGACCTCCAATCTGATGGTGATTAGGAATCAGAGTGCTGATGATGGACTGCCAAGGCTATAGAGGCCATCTCAGAGCCTCCATGTGGCCACCTCCATGAAAATCTGATGGCCAGCCTCCTTGTCCTAAGAAGTCTCAAATTGGTAGTACTCTTACAAAAAAGAAGCAAGCATGTATTTATATATAATTAAAATACCTACATATCGATAATTTAAAATTTAAATTAGTTTTGACTTACTAGAAATATTTTTTAGGTTGCATCACGTGCTTTAGACGGCTAGCTGAAAAACTCATTCATCGACCTCGGTATCAAGCATCGGAGATGTCGATAATCATACGAGATACTCCAAACTCTCTAAACATGCTATAAAATTGATTTTAAAAAATAAATATTAATTCTATAATTGCTAAATTAGAAACATATTAATTAAAGTTGTAGTATTTACGAGTGGCTCTGAATGTGGATGAGCTATCTATCCTCTAGTCGAGTTAGAGGTGCTGCAAGCTGGGTGGGTCTTCGATCATGATTCTATGTTTGTGAGCCGATCGCTACTGTATATGACTGTGAGATCACTGATGACCCCCTATCATCTGAACCTGAGTATAAAATATCTAATATAAAGAATATTATATTAGTTAGCAAAGGATAAAATGATAATATCTAAAGTGTTAGAGTTTAATTACCATTTGGTATGAGATATGTGGAATCATATGAGCTGGTCACATGATCGCTCTCTTCTCGATAGCTCTATCTTTGACTGAAATGGCTCCAACCTCTAGAAGACCTGATGTATAATATCTAAAAAAAATAAAAACCAAAGCAAATAGATGACTTAAAAATTAGTTTAAATAAAATATCTATCAAAATATAATAAGATGATCAAAATTTAACTCATATATAATAAAGATTATTAATTAGCATCTGCAATGTATCAGCAAAAAAATAATTCTTGTCCAACAATACATGATAATGTGTTGATCTACTGGTCTCTTGATTTAGGCATTAATGTCTGATTCTCATCCAGTAGTATATGATAATCTCAGTATATGAAAATGTGAAGAAGGCTCAGATCTATCATTAAAAAATAAAGCATTCCAAGTTCCTTTGCACCTTTAACTATGAGATGGCTACAAGCAGTTGTCTGCGATGTAACAGATCATCCAAGCTTGCCTTGCATTGCAAGTTCCTTTACATCAAAGTACAGTGAGATGGCTACAAGCGGTTGACTGTGATATAACGACCATCGAAGCTTGACCATACAACAACAAGAATAGAATGCATCACCTCCATTTAGGCGCATCTCGCACAAGCAGTCATCATAGCCTCTCCAAGCCCTTGACCACCTCCTTAAGCTGCAAATCAGAAGTATAAATTTTATTAAAAAATAAAATAATTTAAAAATAAAATTTAAGTGCTCGTGCAACCTAGTCATCTGGCAAGCTCTAAGTCTGCATGTGCAGGACGTGCATCTTGACCATCTTCATTTACAATGATGTCCTTTACTTCTATGATTATGCTTTTGAGAATGCTGCACTCTTAGGACAAGGATAGGCTTGTTGTCTTTATAAGAGATGTGTCAATAGAGAAATGTTTGATAGTGACACAATAGTTGTCCATTCATATAGGAGTAGATTTATACCAAACTACAAGTATTATTACTTACATAGAAAGATATGGGAGATAATATGCATGAATGAGAAGCTCTACTTGTCCAATACATTTACTGATGTGCAAGAGCTTAATGGTGACAGGCTCGAGCATATGATTAGCATATTTGGTGGATTTAATCTGGTTATCAGTGAAAGCTTCATGTTATAATCTTTCAAAATAGCAAGAGAGGGTGGTAGGCCAAGATTCGGAGAAGTGAAAGATCGAGAGCTTGCATCCAGGGGCTCAAAGAGGTGGGAGGAGGCTGGGTTCGAGGGCGCTAGGGCAGCCAGGAGGTGGCGACCAGGGGAGAGAGGGGTGGTGGGAGGACCGAAGGGTAGGGGAGAGGGTGGTGGGCCAGAGTTTCGAAGAGGTGGGAGGAGGCCGGGGGCTACGATCGGAGGCTTGGGGAGGCGGGCTGGATGCAATCAGGAGGAGACGACCGAGGGCTTGGAAAGATGGGAGGCGGTCGAGAGCTCGAGAAGGCAGGTCGGGTACAGTCGGAAGGAGGCCACTGACTGAGAAAGAGAGGAGGTGGCGGGGGGATCGAAGGATGGAGGAGAGGGTAGTGGAAGCGGAGGATAAAAATGCTAGAGGGGGGCAGAGGTTGGTGGAAAAATGAGGACACGGTGGATGCATGGTGGGATGGAGGAAAATGAGAGGACGGTGGGCGGTGGCATGGAAAAAAAGAGGGTGCACGGGAGGTGGAGGAAAATAAGGATGGAAAGATTATTAGCGACGGTAAT
The DNA here is from genome assembly GCA_006176705.1 of Cocos nucifera. NCBI lineage: Eukaryota > Viridiplantae > Streptophyta > Magnoliopsida > Arecales > Arecaceae > Cocos > Cocos nucifera. Next base: position 1,008,041 of record QRFJ01000458.1, read on the forward strand.
TTTCATCACTAATAATATTCTTCCATCGCTAATATGAAAAATATTATTAGCGATGATAAATATCATCGATAATAATATTTTTTTTGATAATATTATATTTTTAAAATAGTATTTTTAAATTATTAGCAATAGTATTTTTGTCATTACTAATGCTATCTCTAATATAAATTTTTTAATATTATTTTTTCTTCTAAGTCATTTTTTAGATGGTTAAAAATCAATATTTGATTTTAATAAATTTTTGGACTTAATTAATTTATAGCACAAGTTCTAATTGATTTAAATTAGATTTAATTTAATTAGGCTTGACTTAATTAGAGGCTAATTGGATTTTAATATTTTAAGTAAAATTTGGATTCAAAGTCTAATTAAATTAGGTTTAACATGATTTTAAGTTAAATTCAAAATGGATTGGAATTAGATTCAAATCAGATCTAAATTAAAAATTATTTTTATATATTTAATTTAAATCATAGTAAATTTATTACACTTGACTTAATTTGAATATAATTAAATTTTATAATCTAATTAGAACTTGGATTCAAAGTCTAATTGAATTAGATTAGACACGATTTTGAATTAGATTCGAATCAAATTTTAATTATATTTGGATTGAACCTAAATTAAAAACTATTTTTTTAATTAATTTTAATTAAATTAAATTTAATTAGACTTGGCTTAATATGAAGGTAATTGAATTTTACTATCTAAGTAGGACTTGAATTTTAAAGTCTAATTAAATTAGGATTGATAGGTTTTCTAATTAGATTCTAATCGAATTTAATTAGATTTAATTAGAATGGAACTAAAACTATTTTTTTTAAAAATTATTTAAATTAATTTTAATTTAATTAATCTTGACTTAATTTAAGATCAATTGGACTTTATAATCCATATAAGATTTAGATTCGAAGTCTAATTGAATTAGATTTGATAAGATTTTAAATTAAATTTGAATCAAATTTAAATTAAATTTAAATTAAATTTAAATTAAAAATTAATTTTTAATTATTTAAAATATCTTAAATTTAATTTGGTTTGACTTAATTTAAAGATAATTAGATTTTACTATCCAAGTAGTACTTAAATTAAAAGTTTAATTAAATTAGAATTGATAGAATTTCAAATTAGATTCAAATTAAATTTAAATTAAAAATTATTTTTTTAATTAATTTAAATTTAATTTAATTTAATTAATCTTGATTTAGTTTAAGATTAATTAGATTTTATAATTATTGATGCAGAATCTAGTCGATGCTGGATCAAGCTGGAGTCGAGAAAGATGAGGCCGCCGTCGGTGACCTGCAAAATAAAATTTCATCCGGAGTTGGTGGTGGTGGCTTCGATAGGATCCTCCAAGGATCAAGTCAGCTCTTTTGATCAATAGAAATAGAGTGTTTAGGAAAGGTTTGGCAGAATTTCGAGAAAAAAAAAAGAGCTTAGAGAAAACGTATCTGAAGGATCTCTTTTTATAGACGAAGTTTGATTGATAGTGACGACCATACCATCCGATTGTGGGCCGCTCGAGGCCGCGTGGAGTTCGATATAGAGAGGGAGAGGTGTCACCTGTAGCAGACTGATAGTGACAATCGTAGCCATCCGATAGTGGGCCACTCGGGACTGCATGAAATTTGCTATAAAGAAAAAGGTATCGTCAGACTGATAGTGACCATTCGTTGAGATTTAATAGTCGAAATTTGGAGAAAACAGACGTTGGTTGGTAAAGAGCTTTGACATACATCAATTTTAGAGGAGTTCGAACTCCTGAAGAAAATACGTCTGGAGGGGATCATCTAAAAGAAATGCTACTTGAAATCTAAAAGTAATCTGCTGGAAGAATCTAGATGAAGTTTGACTGAAGGAGAAGTCCAAAAGGAGTTCGATTCTTGAAGGAATCTGACTGAAGAAGAGGTCCGAAAGGAGTTCAGCTCGTGTAAGCACCTGACTGAAGGAGAGATCTGGAAGAAGTTCGGCTCCTGAAGGAGTCCGATTGAAGAAGAAATTCGGAAGAAGTTCGACTCCTATAGGCATTCGTATGAAGGAGAAATTCAGAAGGAGTTCGGCTTCTATACGCATCCGACTGAAGGAGAGTTTCGAAAAGAGTTTGGCTCCTGGAGAAGTCTGACTGAAGAAAAAGTCTGAAAGGAGTTCAACTCCTGAAGGAGTCTAATTGAGGAAGAAGTCCGAGAGGAGTTCGGCTCCTGTGGGCATCCATCTAAAGGAAAGATCCAAAAGAAGTTCGGTTCCTGTAGGCATCCGACTAAAGAAGAGATTCAGAAAGAGTTCGGCTCCTGTAGGCACTCGACTGAAGGAGAGATCTAGAAGAAGTTCAGCTTTTGAAGGAGTCCAACTGAAGGAGAAGTCCGACTGAAGGAGGAGTCCGAAAGAAGTTCGGCTCCTATAGAAATTCAACTAAAGAAGAAGTCCAGAAGGAGTTCGGCTCCTGGAGGAACTTAACTAAAGGAGAAGTTCGAAAGGAGTTTAGCTTTTATAGAAATCCGACTGAAAGAAAAATCCGAAAGGCGTTTGGCTTTTGAAGGAATTTGACTGAAGGAGAAATTCGGAAGCAGTTCGGCTGCGGGAGGAGTTCGGCTGGGGTTCGACCGCTGAGGAGTTCGGTTAGCTGAAGGAGTTTGGCTAAGGTTTGGCCACTGAAGGAATTCGATTGGGGTCCGACCGTTGGAGGAAAATTTTCGATCGAAGCTCTTCCATGATTATCAGTTGCATTAGGCTAAGCATCAGGCTAGACTTCGAAGAGAGCGGGGATTATCCCCAATAATAGTCCCCCCAATTCTGAGTTCGAAATTCGAAGGAAGGAAGTACAAAAAAGACAACTGTCGAAGTCCTCTTTCGGGCTTTGCACCAGTTCAGATTGAAGCTCGAGGGAGACCTTATCTCCAACCGAGGCTGAAGAAAATCTTATCTCCTGTTGAAAGGTTGAAGCTCGGGGGAGAGATTATCTTCAGTCGAGGTTGAAGGAGATCCTATCTCCTGTTGAAGTTGAAGCTCGGGGGAGATCTTATCTCGAGCCAAGGTTGATGTTGAAGTTGAAGCTTAGGGGAGATCTTGTCTTCGATCCTAGTTTTCCGTGCTTGTTCCTTATGGCGGACGTCGAGCTCATTATGGACATCAGACTTATTCTGATCGTCGAACCTGATCCTTTCTTGCAAACCAGAATAAGGTTCTGCCTTTCACATTTGACGTAGTCAGGTTGTCATGAAAAAATATGGGTAAGGATTCTCCATCGAGCTTCTTCCTTCTCCACGTCTTTGGTCTACAAGGTTTCGACTTTGCTCATATTAGGACGAGATTTATCTCCAACAATAGTCTAAGTAGGACTTGGATTTAAAGTCTAATTAAATTAGATTTGGCAGAATTTTGAATTAGATTCGAACCAGTTATGGATTATTAGTGATGGATCGAAAACATGCCATCACTAATTCTATCGTCGATAACATTTTTAAATAATCTTTTTTTTAATCTAAAAAATTTTTAGTGACGATGCATTTTTTGTCACTAACAGTTAAAATACGCCATCATTAATATATATTTTATATTTATAAAAAAATTAAAAAATTTAAATAATTTTTAGCACCATCGCTAATAGTTAATTATTAGTGATGATACATTTTTGTAGCTAATAATTTAAATTTATCATTGCTAATATTTTTTTAATTATTTTAAAATAATTTTTAGATTTTTATAGATGATATTTGCTATCGTTAATAATTTTATTGCCATTGCTAATAGTATTAGCGATGGCTTTTTTTTGATTGGTATTGCGATAGCAAAAAACTTTATTAGCGATGAAAATTTTTGCCGTCTCTAATATTATTACTAATATTCAATTTTTTTATAGTATTAATTATAAAAAATTTAGAAATTTAAGGCAATGATTTATCACAACAACTATCATAGTCTAGTTAACCATATTATGTTATCCTTTACATAAGAATGATAGAGAATAAATGTTCACCAAGCTCCTAACAAAATATAATAGCCATTATTTAATAGGAATAACAAAGACTATTTAATGCTTTTATTTAATTAAAATATTTTATAATTTTAATTTTCATGCTATTTTAGAAAATAAAATTGAACAATGATCTATATTTGACAGCGGTTATACAACTGCTGCCATAGAACACCTATGGCGGCGGTTACACAACCGCTGCCATAGAGCCTGTAGCAGTGGTTATACAACCGCTACAATAGAACTTGTAGCAGCGGTTTAAGAACTGTTGCTATATTCTGCTATGATAGTTAAACCTATAATAGTGGTTAGTAAATCACTGCTATATTATTCTTATGGCAGCGGTTACCATAACAAATACAAAAATCATTGTCATAGACCTACAGCGATGGATTCAGTGATAACGGTTGAATAATCGCTATCATAGACTGTGATAGCAATTTTTTAGGCTATGGCAATGATTTTAGAATCGCTGCCATAGCTCTTTCCTATAGTAGTGTATCTATTATATTAAATCGATAAAGAAAATAAATAGTGCTTTACTATAGGCACATCAATACATGATATCAGGATTCTAGTTGTTTAGCGTATGATATGCATAATTAATCTACCATTTCAACTTACAACTTATTGCGGTGATATCGTGAATACTTTGAATCGATCACAATAATATAGTGAATACCTCGGATCAATCATGATGGTACTGCGGATACCTCGGATCAGTATGCTAGCATGAGCACCTCAGACCTTCTGAGCTATCTGTGTTGTCGTTGATCCAAACGCTGAGCTAAAGTATGCAGGTTTGAATTATTTCCATCCAGTCTGATGAGCAGCCCATTCGATCGGCAGGTGAGCTTCTTCAAGTTACCTTAGTCAGCACGTGCAATAGCTATTCACTCTAAGTGGATAAGCTCAGATGCAACTAATTAACTCTCCCTAATCTCGTCGGAGCAAATAAGGGCTAGAATATCTCATCTACAACAGCACATCTAATGACCCAACAACCCCGAAATTGCACATTTTCATAGTTGTTCGACCATATTCTTTATAAACAACCAAACCCTCGAGAATTCAGGTAAGTAAACCATCTTAGAGAATTACTGATTGTTATTGCTGTTCTTTAATTCCTGATTTGAACATTGGAGGGTCCTTACCGAAATGAAAACCTCCGATCTGAATTTTATTTTGCAGGTCGCTCTAGCACTTCTATTCAGAAGCTTAGCAATTTCAACCACTCACCTTTCGACCTCAACTAGAACCAGTAGCAACACAACCTATTTCCAAATAAAACAAAATTCCTTGCACTTGTAGTAGCTAGCATTCAATATGTAGTTTCCTGTCTTCATGTGACCTTATGTTCGTGCATGAGTCATCAAGGGGTAGCAAAAAATTGTTACCGCAAGGATTTATATAGAGACAGATGGTAGTATATATGGCTAATCACATGGGACCACGCTTTGCACAACTTTCTTTGATATTTGAATAAGAATTTTTAATATTTTATTTAATTAATAATATATATTTTATAAATAAAATATAATATTATTAAAATATATATTTGATTAGGTTTGCAAGTTTTTAAGAATCAAATATCTTACTATTTAAGTTCAACTTGAAAAACTCTTTAACTCTTTAAGGCACCTGAGTTTGATTTAAACTCGATAAATAATTGAGTCGTCCCGCCTAGCTTGGAACCAAGTTTCATTGTTGCTGCCTCTTTCTTATTTGGGCAATTCAAACTATTTTTCATTAGCTAAAGTTATTGACCACGAGATTTAATTTATGGACCTCCATTTCATATTCAGACAAGAAAGATCAATGTACCTCTTAAGTTTAAAGCAGTTTGAATGAGGGCATCGTAGATATGCCTGGTACTCGAGGGGAGTGGAAAAGCCAAAGCAAACGCAGCTGACCACGGGATCGACCACCGTTGGAGTGTTTGACTTTATTCTTAAATCTCAAATCTATCCCTACTTATTAAGCCTATGACATTTTTGTAATCGAGCTAAGTTGGACCCAAATGAATGATCGTGGATTGAGCTAAGTTCACTATCGTTGTTTGTATCATGGGGCCGTTATGTTTTGCATGTGGTTGCCTTCCTTTATCCTAATAATTCTTTTTTTTTTTTTTTTTGGAGGTCAGTTCATGCTAACAACTTATCTCGTGGAGATATAAACAAAAAAAAACTTAACTAGCTTTGTATTTTGTGGATGTTAAGAGTGGCTTGTAGTTAAGGTCATTTGGCTAAACTTATGAGGTAGAGTTATGCTTGAGAATTTTCAATTATTGTGCTGAAAACAACAGTTGATATGATGGTTTTAGATAGTCTGACCACTTGACCGTATATATGAATAAATTATTATATAGAGAGGGCATACATTATTTTGTTACAATATCTACTTTATATAAGTAATGATACCATTGAACATTTATGTCACTATAGTAATAGTTTCCAAGGAAAGTTATATAATATTTTTAAGAGTGCAATTCGGTCTTATTAATCTCAAATTAAAATATTTTATTACATGACATGATATAACAAAGAACATCCTTATTTTTTACTATGATGTTAACTAATAGTTATTTTTTATTCCAAAAGATCCAACAAAAGCTTAGCCAATTAGAAGGCATTATTTTCAACATAATAACAAGTTAGTGATATTTTCTAAACTCACTTGTCAAATGCTCTACTACCACAAAATAATGAAAAGCAAATTTAGTTATCAAATGGTCAATCACAAGAAATTTATAAATTCAAGTCAATTATTTATCACAACAACCATCATAGTCTAGTTAACCATATTATGTTATCCTTTGCATAAGAAGGATAGAGAACAAATGTTCACCAAGCTGCTAACAAAATATAATAGCCATTATTTAATAGGAATAACAGTGATTATTTAATGCTTTTATTTAATTAAAATATTTTTTATAAGTTCAATTTCCATGTCATTTTAGAAAATAAAATTTGCTGTCCTTGACAACTATTGAACATTGTTGCTCATCAATTTAACAACCATTATTTTATTTTCAAGGTCCATGCAACAAATGGCAGCTATTATTTTATAATATAATTCTTAAAAAGCTTTTATATTAAGGTACTTCAAGCATCATTTTGTCTTTAATCTAGGTAAACTTTTTAGTTGGATCAGGTCTCTTACTAAGCTGAAAGATCAGTCCAACGACAAAGTAGTATGCACACACATAGATGTATTGCAATTTTTTTTTTTTCTTTATGTGCATTGCTTTATAGTTGCATTGGTCCATCGGTCTTGATCCAACCAATATCTAGAGCACGAGCCAAGCCATTTTTCTTCGTAGTGTCAAAAAGGGCAGAATGGTAATTAAAAGCCAAGATTGACCAAAGCTTCTAGAGAGTCATCGTTCCGGACGTCAACACAATTTAGGTGGGGCGCGATCGTCTGATGCTCGGACGCGTCACCTGGCCGGTGCGCGTTGGTTGGTAGGTTGCCATTTTAGGCGGGCCAACCAGCCACCACATAACAGAGAGATCGCCGCTTGCTGTGCCCTTGCCCGAGCCCTACGCTACTCGTAACCTACCACTCCTCACCACGTATTTTAGTTGGAAGTAAATTATCTTTGTGACCCTTTTGTCCCACACGCATCATGAAAACAAAGTTCGGTTACGTAATCCTGATGCCTTTTTGGCGGTATCCCCAACAAGTGATTACCTTTATTCTTTTTCCCCCCCTCTTGCTACAAGGATTTAACGTGTTAAAATTACACAAGTTTAAAAAGTTTAGACAGTACTTAAGCTAAAATGATATATTTTTTCCGGGCCTGATGACACTTTGCTGGAGAAGATAACAACCGGAAGCATCAGAATATGTACAAGATCCAGAAGCCGGCTGGGCATCATCTGTGCGTAATGAGAGGCAAGACAACCACCCAGATTTTATTTACCGTACAGAAAGTTACGGTCAATCAGCAGCATTATTTACCTCTCTGTACGTATCAAGAGCCTTAGAATGGCTCAGACTAGAACTCACCTTCTAAGATCCTCCAAAATAGGATGAGCATCTATATAGATCGTCGACAAACCAGAAATCCACATGGATATTCTTGATCCATACGTTGGGTTTTCTACTTTCTACCAGCATGCCTTCAAAAAGAATCATAATTAATCTAGAAATCATGCATCAAGTGTGTCTCATTTATAGATGAAGACGCATCAACCGTGATCACAAAGATAATAATTAAAGACGCATCAACTTGTTTTCTACTTCCTACCGTGCCAGCATGCTCCTCCCGAAAAGAAATTTAAACTAATGTGATAACATGTGATGTATTTGCGATTGCGGCACTATCACGTGGACCATCCAAAAATGAGTTTGGTGGTAAGACTTTCTTCCTCCTAAACATGCCAGTGATAGAAACATGGTTTCAGAGATATTGGTGTAGGCCATGCTCGGAAAAGCAGTCACAGGGATCCTACGAATTTAGACATTTATAAAAGAGTCATTTCATTATTTTCTGATCTCGTCGTTAATTATAACTTGAACGAGAAGTTATAAATGACCTCGGAATGTAACTTAAAGGGGTGTGAATTGATTTTTCTAATGAGCTGCTGAGGGTAAAAGAGATATTTAAGCCCTCTATTAGAGCCGAAGATTATTAGGAACCATTCTTCTGAAATGATTAGGGAACCAACTCGGCAAAATTAAACTCGATTCACCTTTGGCTACCTTAATTTTGTCCGGTCAAAATCGGATATAGGAGAAGTCTTATTTATCATTGATGGCATTGCGGTCACTAACAGAAGCCCTGGTTAAGATCAGAACATCCGCATAAAAAGGATGACCAAACATCTGACCACATATAATGAAGACCAATACATGATTGTTGCAAGTTCTCTCATTCATGTTGTGATTCAGCGACTCAGAACTTGAACCAAAAAGGTGAACGAGGGGATACAAGATCCTCCTCATCCAGTACAACAATTAGGCGGAAACCAATTAGTAGGAGAACCATTAATAATCAAGAAAAATTGATAGAGCTAATACAAGTCTGAACCTACTCCAGCCAATGGGCAGGAAAGTTTTTCCTAATAAGAACCTGTTAATCACTTGCCAACTAGGCTATCGTAGACTTTCTTCATATCCAATTTCGAACATATATATGGCTGCCTAAACTTAGCAGGGTGCATAGAATGCACAACCAAGATGTTCTCACGGTAGGCAATAAAGGTATTTTGGACGGTGCAATAGGCCACTGCTAACAAAGCTTGCGAACACGTACCACCATCTAATTAATGGAACATTTTTTTCTTTTGTTTTGCTTATTGTCAATATATGCTGAGTGCCTTAACTCATCCATCACACTTTTGATGACCATCGAGAAATATTGGTACAAGCTAATTTGCATAACTAATCAGGTCCGGTGTTGGATCAGCTTCCATGTTGCGGCCGGGAAGAAAACTGGAAGCTCGGATATGGTGATGACTTGAGCAAAACATGTATAGAAGTTTTTAGAACCTTAGAAGGAAGAGAGTTGGACTATCTACATTGCATATGTATGTACCTGTTATATTACATTATTTATATATGTATATTTGTATACATGCATATCAGCATATGTATATATCTATTATATTAAATCGATGAAGAAATTGTATTGTGCTTTACTATAGGCACACCAAGATTCTGGTTGTTTGAGCGTGTGCGCATCATTTTGTATTGGCTGATTCTTTTTGGACTTAGCCATGGTGAGCATGACCACTATTTTCTTCTTTCTCCGGTCAAAGTTCAGGATGCGTCTCACGAGGACGTTTTGCTTAAGCTTAATTTCTGATAGGCAATTAGCGAGAAAGTGTTGATATGGTTTGAAATGACCATATAGAAATCATGTCACTCGTGATGCCGTTTTCTGAGTTCTTTTAAACTGTTCGAAAGTCGTGGCCAACATGAGGGCAACCCCACTTCTTCGGAGCGGTTGCGAGCATTGCTTCAGCCCTACGGGATTCTGACCTTCTCAGTTTTGGTCAGACGGTTTGAGGTGCACTGTTTCCATTCATCTGTTTAATATTCTCGTCTGGCAGGTATCCGTTGCATTTATCCGCTAATAAAAAGACGTGTTTGCTTTTATGCTCA